>MDJU01000259.1:0-41924 GCA_001721665.1 Trichoderma pleuroti
ATCATTCTTTCTTCTTCTTCTCTTCTCTCTCTCTCTCTCTCTCTCTCTGGTTGCGCCCTGAAGCTTCCACCGAGCTGTCGCTGCCGCTGTCAATTCCTCCAAGACCTGGTGCTATCGATTCTCCCTCCGCGATTCGAACAACAACCGTAGATAGCATCGGCCCTCTCCATGGCCTCGACGCCAATCATGCGAAGCCTCTCGAGGCGTCCTTTGCTGCACAATTTCTCGCCGAATCTCGTCTGCCGCAATTGCAAGCTTCAGCGTCGCCAATTTGCGTCTGCTCGGCCTCCAGCCTCAGGGCTAGCCGCTCTATCCTCGAGGCAGCTGCTCTCCGTGACGGGTCCCGACGCGGCCAAGTTTCTACAGGGAATCATCACCGCCAACGTCGTCTCCAGCAAGGGCGAGCCTCGGACCGATGCCTTCTACACGGGGTTCCTGAATGCCACAGGACGGGTGCTGCACGATGTCTTTATATACCCAGTTCGGGGCAACCCGGCGCAGGAGGGGGACGGCTTCTTGATCGAGGTGGATGCGGCGCAGATCAACGCGCTGGCAAAGTATATCAGGCGGTACAAGCTCAGGGCCAAAGTAGCCTTCCGAGCAATAGAATCGGACGAAATATCCGTGTGGCATGCGTGGAACGACACTCCCGGTTCGCAGCTCAACATGGCACCAAACGAATCTAGAATCGTCTACCAAGACCCTCGGGCGCCTGGGTTGGGATACAGAATCATCCAGCTTGCGGGCCAAAAGGCGCCAGAGGTGGACATTGACCAGACGACCGAAGACGCCTACACGGTTCGTCGATATCTACACGGCGTCGCAGAGGGCCAGGACGAGATCTTGCGCGAACAGGCCCTGCCCCTCGAGAGCAACATGGAGCTGATGAACGGCGTCGACTTCCACAAGGGCTGCTACGTGGGCCAGGAGCTGACCATCCGCACCAAGCACCGCGGCGTGGTCCGCAAGCGCATCCTGCCCTGCGTCATCTACGACAAGGCCAAGGCGGCTCCCCCGAGCCTCGTCTACGAGCCCGAGAGCGGCTCCCCCGAGACGCTGACGGCGGACATGATTCCCGCCGAAACCAGCATCGGGCGGTCCGGCAAGCGAGGCCGCAGCGCCGGCAAGTGGCTTCGCGGCGTGGGCAACATTGGCCTGGGGCTGTGCCGCCTGGAGATTATGACGGACGTGGTGCTGCCGGGCGAGCAGGCGGCCGCGACGTTCAAGGACGGCGACGAGTTTGAGCTGGAATGGGGAGACGAGGACAACAAGAGCGGCGTCAAGGTCAAGGCCTTTGTCCCGGAGTGGCTGAGACGGAGGCTGGACGAACAGCACCGGTAATGAGCATAGATTTGGTGTTGGTGTGTGTGTATATTGCTACTACTACTACTACGAGGCTGCATGTCTCATGCGTGTAACAAGTACGAACCATGTACGATATTTGGATGGGAAGACAATGATACAAACCTTTCTTTGGACCAATTGTGGCTACGCACAGTGCGGTTAAACATGTTGATGCACCCGCAAAAGTATCCCTAGGCCAGGAATGAGGCAAAAAGGGGGGCGTCTGAAGAATTTACACATCACTGGCAACAAAGTAGTACAGACACAAAGGTGATGCCTTACTTGTAAATTTCATGGGTCTCTTATGCCCGCTATTTTACTTTTTTTCCTATGCTCTCTGACCTATCCAAGCATGTTTTTCACTATCCAGATTTTTTTGGACTTTTTATTCCTGTTCCCCCTTCTCATGCCGTACCACCACGGCCTCCAACACCCCATGTCGCCTGCGCCTCGACAACACCAGCCTTGATAGGCGGCAGCTCCCTACCCCGTCCAGTTGGCCACGCCAAAAAGTTGGTTTCGGCCAGGTACCTCAAGAAGCGGCCAACAGCTTCCCTGCTAATGCCCTCTCCGGCACTCTCATCGACGCCTGTCCACCGGTCTGCATCGGCCTTGAGGACAGCGACAGCATTGCGATCATCGAGTTCCGGCGCTTGCGTGTTTGCGGGGAGGTTGTTCGTCGCCATGTGGAAAAGAGGCATGAGGGCGCTCTGTTCCGCGTCTTTCTGAAGAGGACCTTCCGAGACAAAGGTCTCGAGCTGGGCCTTCCAGTGATCGTAGTCCACCTCGGGAACATTGTAGCCGTAGTAGCTCAGGATGGAGAGGTACTCGTTCATGCGCAGGCGAGGATGGGCAGTGACGTGGATGACGTGGACACCGACATCGTTGCTACCGCTCTTGCTGTTTGCAGTTTCGGCTAGGACGGGGTTCAAGCTAGCTGCGACAACGACGGTTGAGACGTGGGAAACGGGGACCGCATTGACAGAGTTTACGATATGCGGACGGCTAGACAGCTGGATACAGCCCTTGAGCATGCGGATGAGAAAGTCGTCGTTGTTGACGACACCGGTGGCGGCGTCTCCAAGGATATAGCCGGGTCGGACGACAGATCCGAGGAGGCCGCGTCTACCAGCCTCGCGGACGAGTTGTTCAGATACCTGTAGTCCATTAGAATGAATGTTACTGAATGCAAAAAGGGGGTTGTGGAGGCTACTTACCCATTTGGTCTGCCCGTATCCAGTGCCTAAACCGCTGCGACTACCCATCAAGTCATCTGCTTCCATGACGGCTCCTTGTCCAGTCCTGGTCTGCTCATGTGACAAGTTGATATAGTGATCCGTGTCTAGAACGCTTGTCGAGCTAACGAATGAGAAAAGCTTGGGCTTGCCCTGGTTACAAAGCCGCAGGGCATCGATTGTTGATAGAACATTGCTACGCTCCAGATGCTTGTACTGCTTCACCCAGTGGACAAGGGCGCCGTTATGGATAACCACATCGACAGTGTCGCCAAGAATCTTCCATGTGTCGTCATCGAGTCCAAGACGCGGCTGTGCCAGGTCACCAATGACTGCACTGAGCCTGGTGGCCCAAGAGTCCTGCCATACGCCGTATCCGCGGAGTGACTTCTGGAGCCGCTCGAGGGCCGCCGGGACGCCCTTTGTTCCACGAACATGGGCAATCACTTGTACGTTTTCACGCTCGAGCAAGTCCTTGACGATGAAGGAGCCCAGGAAGCCCGTGGCACCAGTCACAAAGACGGTCGTCTTGCCTGCCGGTGAGAGTGCCGCAGGGTCCGCCGTCTGATATTTGGCATCGAGGCTACCGAGCAGCTTGTCGAATGACTGAGCATATTCAGCCTCACCATCCTCTGTCACTCCCGAATCATCCTTGCCCTCGCGCAGGCGGTCAATCTGGGTGCTAAGAGCCCCGAGGGATGAATTTGAGTAGAGTGTGCTGATGGAGACGTTGGCCCCCAGGTTCTTGCGGAGAGTGAGAAGAAGCTGCTGGGCAAGCAGACTGTGCCCACCACTTTCGAAGAAATCAGACTCGGGATGCAGAGTCTTGGCATTCAAACCATTGACCAGGGTTGCCCACAGCTCTGCCAGTTCCTTTTCGGTGCTGCTGAGGGTTTCCCACCTCTTCAAATCCTCCTCTGAAGCTTCTTCCGAGATCAGGGCCGCATCCGGGAACGGCAGGTTAGGGCTGTCAACCTTGCCGTTGGGGTTCAAAGGCATCTTCTTGAGGAAGATGAAATAAGTCGGGATGGCATGAACTGGCAGCCGAGACTTGAGATGATCCCGGACCTCCGGTTGCATTGGCCGGTAGCGCTTAGAATACACGGTGACGGGCCCAATCTCGGTACCTTGATCCTCCGTGTCTTCCAGGCTGCGTTCTGCTAGCCACTTGAGCCACTCTTGGTCTTCGGGAACAATGTAGCTGACCAGTGTTGGCTCTTCGTTCCGATCTCTTCGAAGCAGCGTCTTGCACTCGCGGACTAATTGGTGTCCTCTCAGGTTGCTATCGATCTCATTGAGCTCGATGCGGAAGCCACGAACTTTGACTTGGTCATCAGCTCTGCCTGTAATTGCGCAATTGCCAGAATCGTCCAAAAAGTGCCCCAAGTCGCCAGTCCTGTAGATTCTGTCTCGTGGGCCTTTGTAGTACTTTCTCCAGGGCTCGTTGGCGTGGTTGGCAGCCTTGTTATCAGCCTCCACCCACTTCTGGTTGTCGACGAACCAGTTGTCGACGAACTTTTCCTTGGTTTTCTCCGGGTCATTCAGATACCCGTAAAGCAGCATGTTAGCAGCACTCTTGTAGAAAAAGAAAGACTAAGACTTATCTCGGCTAAGCCTGCTGCTCTCAACATAACCTCACCGACCTCACCGACGCCGCAAAGCTTGGTTAGATCATCCCGCTTGACTATGAGGAGTTGGACGTTCTCGATGCCCTGTCCGGCAGGAACAATATCGCCAAATTTATCCAATGCATTGGGATCTTCGGTGTGACTCTTGATATGGTAGTATGATACGCTGCGGCTCGTCTCAGTGGTACCGTACGCGGCGCAGATGTCCGCGTTGGGCGCCAGCTTGCGGAGCGAAGCGCAATCCTTCTTGGTCAGAATATCACCAACGTAGAGAACCCACTTCAATGAAGGGAACTCTGCCTTGGCACCACCGCACAAGATTTGACCCATGGCAGGCGTCAAATGGACCGCGTTGGGCTTGTGATCGCGGAACCACTCAGCCAACTTTTCGTGGGCAATATTCTCGCGAGCAGGGATAATGAGCTCTCCGCCCATGAAAATTGGACTGAAGATGTCTCTCTGGATAGGGTCATGGCTTATACCACTGTTATAGGTTAGCAAAGCTTGTGACGGGCATCATCTTTGGTAAGGTTTACCTTAGACAGGCAAACTTCGTGTCCGAAGTCCAGTTGAAAGTCTTGGCCATCCATGGGAAGTACTTGGCCAAGCTGTAATGCCTGCCCAACACGCCCCTGGAAATAGTCAGCTAATGTCCGAACTTGAAGAGCCGCTGGATCTCATACTTTGGTGTGGATGTCGTGCCGCTGGTAAAGCTCAGGATACTCGTCGAGTCCGGTCCCACCAGAACATCTGGAGGCGCTGATGCTTTGTTTTCGGTGTTGGTAAAGACTTCCTTGCCGTCAACCTCGCCTCCGGTAAGGTGGCCATCATCGCTCATCCGTAGCTCGGGTACTCGGATCCTGAGAGATAATTCCTCGTCAATGTACTTCTGGACACGCGGCGCGAAAGTGCCATTCTCGTCCCTGGCTCTGCCAATTGTGATCAGGGCCTTTGGTTGTGAGACTTCAAGGTAGATCTGCTGTCTCGCCGGGGGGTACGCGGGGTCTAGGACGGTAATGGTGGCACCGGCAGCAAGGGTTCCCATAAAGGCGACGATGAGTTCGACGGAACGGTAGGCAAAGATCATGACGACGTCGCCATTGGTGATGCCAGCTTCATGGAGCTGGTTGGCCAAGATGTTGGACGCCTCATAGATTTGCTTGTAGGTATATCTCCTCTCGGGCGTGGTGGACGAGGCCGTTTCCGTGACGCATGGCGCATCGGGATTCTTCAGGGCATTCTTGTGGAATATCTCGTGGATGGCGCCAATGTAGCCTGACCAATCGAGGTCGGAGGTAGGATCAGGTAGCCCCATGGCGACAGCAAGATGGAAAGATCTATACTGAGTGGGAAGACGCCTCGTACCGAATGTGTCTCTGGAGTATATATTAGTAGTTCAAGTTGATATTCCGAAAGAGTCATCTCTATTGAGGGCGAAAAGAATTCTGCCGCACTCCGATCGTTCGGGAGGGGCACTGTATCCTATTATAGTAGGCGGTCGCCAACAACCATTAACCTACTGGCCGCACGGCTTAAATAGAGTCGGGTGGGCTTGGGCCGGCGGCGGGGTCGGAATAGCGGCTGGGAACAGCTGTAGCGGGTTACCTTTGTAGCAGATGACGTGCAGCAGCCGCTCAGTACCAGTAGGTTCTGTTGCACGAGGTATACTAGACAAATCTTGTTTCAACAGGTGTTGCAGAATTAATCCATAGAGCTATTTATAGATTAGTTTATCGCAATCAATTGATATGATGTATCTTTCAATCGTTTCAAAGTTGTAGTGATATCGGTAAATGTCGTAGCAGCGTGTCAAGCTTTTTTGAATCATGCCTTGGACAACATGGCCGAGGTGATATTGTTACCTAACGCACCTACGTTAAGCTCATATTAGATCAAACTCATAAAAATGAAATAAATAAAGTCATTTCCATACGGCATATACATTACCTTCTATTTAGCTTGTCGCATGTTGTATCGAGCATACATGGTGGAATATTCAATACTTGACCGGTTCTGTTCGGTGATAGTTGTGGGGCTCCGCATCGGCACACATTGGCACGGGTTTTGCCAACTGCGTATGACCTGCTCACTCGCTAATCTAGCCTCTTGAAATTTTTGTTTACAGGTAAGCTTCTCGTGACAAGTAAAGCCTGAATCTTCTTGCGTTTGGAACTACACAGAATCTTTTCCTTGCGACTGCGAGAGCAACAATGGTGACACGGAACCTCAACCAAGCCTTGCCATTAAAGTAGGTACTTCAGCTTCACAGTGACGGCACAGTACAAGCCACATGTGGCGCCCATATGCTTCATCCCCTGTCCAACACGCAGCAGAGGAAATGCTACAAGCAAAGTGAGCATGACGAGGATATACCTCAACTGACATGACCTACGCGACTCGACCTGAGTTAACTAGCTTACTTATATATACTTCTTTTCTTTATATATAAGCCTACTATTAATAAGTTATTAATTCATTAACAATAGCTTTTATAAAAAATCTCTCTATAGATCTCACCTGACATAAGCTCCAGTTTTATTTTTTAAACAGCCAATTATTATATTTAATTTCGCATTTAAGAAAAGTGGAGAAGAAAATAAAACATGGGGCTTATGTCAGGTCAGGTCGCGCGCCTCATGTCAGTTGAGGTATATCCTCGAGCATGACTGCCACTTACATGCACCTCTCATAGCTTCAACGGTCATTGGCTTGCTGACTGAAACGTGGTGGTAGCGAGTAATCCTTCTGCGGTCCTTGCAGGGCACCAAATCGATTTACTGGCTAAAAAGCTGCGCCTTAATCTCATTTCCCAATAACCGCACTAGCTCAGAACATGCACATAAGCACTCTCAACACCTCAATCATACCTCATTCAACACGGTCTAGAACCATCTCCAAAGGATGGGCTTGGGCCTATTGTTCTGGGCACTGCAAGGGTGGCATTTACGCGAGAGACGAGACTTGTAGCGAATCTTGCTAATAATGAGCCATTCTGCACACACCGTGGTTGGATCGTCAAACGGCCGTCAGCATCGCCTGAATGACGCAGGATTTGCTTCCCTACAGATGCAACGGTAGGGCTGAGAGACGGCGCTCCACAACGGCTCGGAGCTGAAAAGCGCTTGTTGAGTCGAGTTGCTGGTGATCACCTGAGTGGTTGAAGGCAAAAGAGCCTTGGATTCTTGGCTTGGCCCCCTCGACCTTTTTAGGCTTTGGCCTTTTTTTTTGGTCATGGGTATTGGACGTGCTAAGATGCATAGCGTATGGAGAAGCTTCAAGCAAGGGACGATGGGCTATGGCTGGGGCTGACCGCCTAGTCTCATGGGATGCACACCATCACGAAGAGCTTATTGTGAAGCCGGCTTTGTAGCTGTGGTCATGCCCCTTCCGCCACCAATAGTCAGTCGTCGTCTTGGTAAAAAGTGTTTGCTCTGGAGAGGTAACGGTAACCGACGATCTGGGCTTTGCGGGGAGGCCGCCTCACATGAGGACTGGTTTGTGTCTTCTGCCTGATTTATATATATATAGGTATATTGTATAAGTGGTGTTCAGACCGTGATTCTCATTCCTCACAATACTCACTCACCCAAGCAATCCCATTCACACAATATTTTGCGAAAATCGTCCCGATGGGTTCTCAGCCTCCTGTCCACAAGCGGCTCATCGTCTGTTGCGATGGGACGTGGATGAATAGCGACAACGGTTACGTAGAACCGACTCCGGAGCACCCTCAGGGAACGCTTCAAGTACCTTCGAATGTGACACGAATCAGCCGATGCTTCAAGCGGCGGTGCAACGATGGCACCCTGCAAGTCATATCGTATGAATCCGGAGTAGGAACTGGCAGTAATGCCATTGACACCCTCACCGGTGGCGCATTCGGCCTGGGTCTTTCAGAAGTGAGGAGGATTGCATTCTTTCTGGGGAAAAAATCGAGCTGACGTGAAATGTAGCGAGTCCGCGAAGCGTACTCATACCTATCCTCCAACCATATGGACGGCGATGAAATATTTCTCGTCGGATTTTCTCGAGGGGCCTTTACGGCTCGATCGGTCGCAGGAATGATTGGCAACCTAGGCCTTCTCACCAGAGAGGGCTTGGAGTACTTCTATCCCATCTTCAAGGACATGGAGAACTGGAACAATGACGATTACGACGACGAGTTCCCAGGGCAGCCGTTTCCCAACAAACCCAAAGGACCAAACGCAGCCGCCGTGTACCGAGAGAGGCTCGAGGAGTTGGGGTATACCCGCGTGTACCAGGAGAATGGCGAGCTGATCAAAATCAAGGCCGTCTGCGTTTGGGACACTGTTGGTAGCCTGGGTATCCCCAGGGTCTCGTGGCTGGACAAGATAGGCATCCATCCCTCAAATGACGAATAAGTCTCCCCTTCTATTTGCGGCATCGCAGGAAGCTAACCTCCGCAGCACATATAAATGGCATGATACGTCGCTGTCGGATCGCATAGAACATGCCTTCCAGGCACTTGCTTTGGATGAAACCCATGCTCCATTTTCCCCAGCTGTCTGGGAACGTCTTCCAGAGAATAGATTGACGACCGATCTTAGACAGGTCTGGTTCCCAGGAAACCATGGAAACTGTGGTGGAGGTTGGCCCGACCAAGGAGCCTCTGACTCTTCACTTGCCTGTAAGTGTTATTCGACAAGAGAAAAACCGTTGGTAAAAGAGTTGAGCCAGGAACTGACAATTGGGCACATAGGGATGATGGATCAGATGGCATCTGTAGGAGTCGAGTTCGATTTGTCATGTCTCGAAAGGGTCGCACAGAAGACCATCGGCTACTACAAAAGCCTGCAAACTATAAAGAAGAAGGGTCCAAAATGGGCTGTTGATCCCATCTATTCAAGCAACCAACCAGTGCGGCCGTGGGCACTCGGTCCATCAACAAGGCTGGCAGCTTCATATACAAGCTCTCGGGATTCGAAGACAGGACACCTGGTTTATATAAGCGAACCGACCCAAAGACGGAACGTGACACCAACATCTTCTTGCAAGACACCAACGAACGTATTCATAGCTCTGCCAGAGTACGTCTTGCTTGCCAAGGTCTTGGATTGGACGACAAGGGAATCTGGAGCTGCCCCTCACTATCCAACTGGCAGTTGACGCATACGGATGCAACGTTTGAAGACCCCATCCCTCACAATCCCAGCTGGTGGCAAGGCCCGCCCGATGAATCTGGGGTGGATAAACAACAAAACGGAAGATGGATTTGGGAGTTCGCGGGGCCAAAGGGTTCTGCGCCTACGGACCCCAAGCAGAGAATCATGGTAGAGGAGCCATTAGGGCCTTATGAGCGATATCTGCTTCAACTCTCAGAAGGGACGCCAAACGTCTATCTGTTTGCCGAGACTCAAGATATTGACTGGCAGGGGAAGAAGATTCCCGCCCTGAGAAGTGGCAAGGAGTGAGGCGGTCGAGGAGCTATCGCTTCAAGATTGATGATTTAATGGATGGCAGAGTAATAACGTTAACAGACAATTCAGCGCATTTCATAAATTAGAGAATTAGGATATAGTTTGGCATCGGAATTTTGAAAGACGGCGTTTTCTAGATGTGAATAAAGATACAAATGGGATTTGCAACATCTTGCTTGAGTACCTGATGCTTTGTTCATTGTGGGAAGTTTGGAGGCTTCTGGGAGTCACGTGACAGCGTATCAAGCTAAGGCGCGAAGGCGCGACTTCATTCTGCCACTCATAAAATCTCATAAGCATCAGGCAGGCGCCGTTTGAACCAAATCAAATCTCTGGGAATTTCCCTTCTCTTCATTCAAATCACCCATTTTAAGCCGATTTGCACTAAAAGCTTTGATTCCTTTCTATTTTGACTTCCTCAGTGGCGACATAGTCTCTCCGAGTCACTCTGCCGAATCATCATTTCACACATAACTTGGAGGAAATCGACAGGCTCTTGCAATGAGTGACGACAAGAAGGCGGACCTTTTGGGGTTCGCAAATGAATATGCGGACAAGAATATTGACCTCTATGAGCTCCTTGGGGTTGACGCTCTCACTCCCAAGGAAGACATCCACCGAGCTTGGAGAAAGGCATCTTTGAACTACCACCCAGACAAGGCGCGCGAGAACTTTGATGCAGCAAAATGGGAGCTATTCGAGAGAGCAAGGGACATTTTGTCCGATCCAAATGCTCGCGCGGCTTATGATCAGTCCCTCAAGGCCAAATTGTTGCGCAAGCAGGAGCGCGAGGCCATGGATAGGGAACACCAAAAGTTTGCCGACGACCTTGAAGCCCGCGAAAATGCTCATAGACAGCAGAGGCAGCAGCAGCAACAGCGAGAGCAGGACAAGTTGGATAAGGAGCGAGAGCGGCTGGCAGAGGAGCAGCGTTTCCATGAAGAGGAAAAGAAGCGGCAGGCCGAGGCAGCGCAGGAAATGGAGGACTTGGCCGAGGCTAGGCGACGACTCAAGGAGAAGAAAGAGGAAAAGGCAAGGCGGAAGCAGGTCAAGGAGTCGCTAAAGGCCACGGGTGCTGTGAAAAAATCCTCGGGGCCTGCAAATGGCGCCATTCTGGTTCCTGGCGATTATCTTGTGGATCTCGGCTCAGTAAAAAAGATGTACTGGGAACTAGTTTGCGACAAGTTGCGGGCTGTTCAAGCGGTGAGAAACTTACAGAAGCTCGATGTATCGAATAGCGAGGAGCTCGAAAACGCCGAGAAGGAAATGAGGGAAGCCAGGCAACGAATCTACGATGCGGAGATGAAATTTCAGCAAGACGCCGCTGTCTAGCTACTCCTACGCAGAGGAAATGAGACACCGTACACCCATTTTTTTTGGCTATATCATTTGTCTACAGCTTGGCATGAATTACTCAAAAATAGCCAGCGCCACATTATTCAAATGTTTTGGTCAAGGCGAAGGATGCTTATAGCATTGCCTCCCATGATGGCCTCTGCCTCTCCCGACCCTTCACCAACAGCCTTGGTCACTGCTGCAGCATTCAAACTCACGCTTTCCCACTCTCCTTGCTCATCTGTTTCAAGAGGTGGGAAGAAGGGGTGGTACGGTTCCAAACATCAATCTATCGGCGCCGCTGGCGTGTATCGCCGCCTTGAGTCCAACCTCGGAATAAATGACGGCGTCAAGGTAGATTTGTTCCTTCAAAACTTCCCAAACTGTCCGCCGACCCTTTCCGACTTTGCCTTCTCTGACAAGCTGTCCATCATGCAGGACGCAGCTTTCAATCCTGCCTGCTAGGAAAGGAAGGGTCCCTCCGCTGTGGGCTAGGATCATTCTCAGATCCCGCACCTTGTCAAACACGCCTGCCAAGTACATCCGCGTCACTGCAATGGTGGTTTCCATTGGAAAGCCGAGGGCAAGGGGCAACACATGGCCGTACTCTGCGCTGGCTCTAGGTCCCCATACTTCATTCGGAAGTCCGTAATGCGGGTGCAGGAAGACAGTTAGGTGGGCCGCTGCCACAGCTTCAAAAATGGGCAGTAGAGCGGGATCATCGAGTCCCTTGCCCAAGCCAGAGGTGCCGAGGATAATCCCTCTGCAGTATTTGAGGCCTTGTACATGGGATACCGCGGCCAGCACCGTCTCGAGCGGCGCGGTTAGAGGCAGAGTTGCAAAGAAAAATAAGCGTCCAGGATGCTCGCTGCACATTCGCGAAAACTCTTCGTTGACGGATTCAGCCATCTTCCCCGACTCGGAGGCACTCAGGAAATCAAGCCATGGATTAGCCAGAGATATGACAGAAATGTCGATGCCATGGGTGTCCATGAAATGGACCTTTTGAGCGAGCGATGCGAAGTGAGAAGTGAGCGGCCGCCCAGGAAGTTTAGCGGTGGCATCTTGAGTGGCTTCCTCGAGGGATTTGACTTCGGCCTCGAGGAGTATCAGGCGGGGATCTGGTGCCTGTGGAAATGTGCGGACCAGAGGGATTGCGGAGCGGGATTCGAGGATCTTGATATAGGATGGAGGATACATGTGCGTGTGGATGTCCACAACGCGCATCTTGGACGCCGCCATCTCACGCCGGAGATGAAGAATCGATCTTGAACAAACAAAGGCTCAGGCTTTTGCTGAGGAGTGAAGAGGCACGATGGTGGGACAAACTCATCTTCCCGTCAGCGGCATGGCGGGGGAGGTGGTATAGCCCTCGGGTGGCTTTCCCGCAAGCACACGGGTTCTTTTCAGCGGCCTTCTTCTTAGCGACGCAGACGTTACACTGATACGCGGATCCATTGCCATCAAAACAACACCCAACTGGCAAGCTAAGAGAGTCTTGAAGAGGGGCATGGCACATGAAAGATGAAAGCCCCGCACCAGTTCTCAACTCTCCACCATGATAATCAATCCTTTGCACCAGTCAGCGTCCAGCGAATCAGTCATCTAATGCACACTCCCCGGACTAGGCGTACTAGCTGCCGTCTCTTGACCCCAGCTTATCGCAGGCTTAAGCTTTGGCTTGAGATACCAAGTGCTTTTTATCTCGCCCAGTCTGAAGGAACTCATACGGTGGCACGACTCTGCCCTTGAGCGCCCGCGCTATCGCGTGTCAGAGGTTGCATTGGAATGGGGAAGTGTGTAGCTCTGCGCTAATTTGGACTTGAGTTTTTCATATAAATACCTATGACAATACATGGACCTGGGCTGAATTTTCTTGATAAAATCCTCTGCTAGGACACATTGATATCCATGAAATTAAGCAGACTCTTGTCCACACGAGCATACCATGGCGACTGACGCTGCAGTGAGCAAAGATGGACTCTTCATTCCCGTAAGTACATTGTTTGACGCTCATTACATGATGCTGTGTCACGTTTGATCACACGAATAGGTAGATTGTGAAACTGATCTCATCCGCATTTAGCTCATCGACTTCTCCAAGTTCTTGAATGGCGACGCAACTACGCGGCAAGAGACCGCCAAGGCCATTCTCAATGGCTTCCAAGGTGCGGGCTTCATCTATCTCAAGAACCACCCCATTTCGAAAGACACGGTAAAGCACACCTTTGCCATGTCGGCAAACTTCTTTGCACAACCTCTCGAAAAGAAGGCGGTACTAGGATGGACCACTCCGCAGGCCAACCGTGGCTACGTGGCTCAAGGGCGTGAGAAAGTCAGCCTGCTGGAGGACATTGCCGAGGTGGAAAAGGTTCGTAGCGCAGTGCCAGACTTGAAGGAGAGCTTTGAGATTGGCCGCGACGATGAGCAAGGCCACCCAAACAACTGGCCGGGCGAAGAGGGCTCAATTACTGGCTTCAAGACGGATATGAAGGACTTCTTTGAGCAGTGCAAGGCGTTGCATATTGAAGTCATGCGTGCTATCGCTCTGGGAATGGGATTCGAAGAGAGCTTTTTTGATCGGTTTGTTGACGTTGGCGATAATAACCTGCGGCTGCTACACTATCCGGAAGTCAAGTCTGAGATTTTCAACACCCCAGGCCAAGTTCGTGCCGGGGAGCACAGCGTAAGCGGCCAATGAATGACACGCTGCGTCATGATTGCTCAAAGGAGTTTTATTTAACATTTTTGATGTAGGATTATGGATCCATCACGCTTCTCTTCCAGGACAACCGGGGCGGTCTGCAGGTCAAGAGCCCCAGCGGAACATTTGTCGATGCAACTCCCATGGAGGACACCATTGTCGTCAACGCCGGCGATCTGCTGGCGAGATGGAGCAACGACACGATTAAGAGCACCATTCACAGGGTAGTAGAGCCGCCGCGAAAAGAGGGCGCGACGTATCCTTCACGATATAGCATTGCGTAAGTGGATGATGCAGTGTTTGATGTTCCCACACTCTAATGCATGAGCAGATACTTTTGCAACCCCAACTTCAAGGACCTTATCGAGGTGCTACCGGGAACATATGCAACGGAGAAGGAGAAGAAGTATGGCAGCATCAACAGCGGCGACTACCTCGTCCAGAGACTCACCGCGACGTATTAAACTGGTTGTTGAGATGGCCAGTACCAGGGCGAAAGAGCGCACGCGTGTGTGTACAGGAAAGTATGTACGATATAATCCGTTCCGTCTCGACGACTCGGTGATAAGGGGGGAAGCGCCCGCGCTGCTCGGCTACGTGATATTCCATGAATAAACCCCTGCAGCCCGGCCTGAGGATTCACCAGGATACGGCCCATGATGGCGATTTCAGCCGCACTCTGAAGAGGGGCCGGTGTCATGTGCAGCGTTTGGAAGAGCCACGGAGTGTGTGGGGGTGGCTTTTGGTTAGCGATCCTATGAGTGCGAGTTATTATGAATGACTTTTGACTTATAAAGGGCTGCCCCTTGGGGGCCTGCTTCCAATCTCTCATCATCTGACCAAAGCATGTCTTAAAAACACTCGGCCCCTGTCATGAAGCTACTTGTACCGTGTAATAGAACTATGCCGCGTTATAGACGCTCGACGCACCTGTGCTTCTGAGCTATACAAGTCATTGAGCCGATTATGGTTTGGGGCAGTTCCGAAAAGGCCGGCAGCCGCACGGCTGACAGTGAGATTCATTTGAATGATGATGATATTGAAGCGTTCTTCGTTCGCAACGGATTTGATGCGAGGACTCGCGATGCGTGCGATGAATATGCCCGCGTGCGGTTCCCTGGCCTGGAAGCAGCAACACCAACGCCGACGCAGGGCTATTGCTCTTATACGTTGAATCTATCAAGGGATTATTTGCTGCAGTTTCGGCCGGAGGCGTTCATGTTGGATATAGATACTTGCAGCGAGGTCAAGGCCATCTATGGCAAATATGCCCCGACAACAACGTACCTAGGCAAGGTCCAAGACATCATGATACAACATGTCGATGGCAGTGTCGGATCACCAGCGATGCACGTCTACCTGCATAAACGGATCCCGGGAATCCCTCTATCAGAGTTTCGGAAAATGAAGGGCCGCGAAGCTGGCGATACGATATACAACAGGAGGCTGATGCGCGGCCTAGCCAAGGTCTTTGCCATGGGATTTCGTGGGCGACAACCTTTGGGAGACGTGGCGATGCTGGCGGGCAGCATTTCCAAGGGCAGAATCGGCGAGTCGATGCGGTGGCGTCTTGGTCTTTTGAATGGCCTCCCGGGAGATGATTTGCTCAGGCACGTCTCTGAAGCGCAGAGCCGGCTTGACGGCGTAGAGGCGTCGGATTGGTGTCTTACGCACGGGGACGTTCTTCCGGGCAACATGATGGTCGATGCAAAGACGGGACGGTTGACGGGCCTTATCGACTGGGCTGAGGCGGAATGGCTGCCCTTTGGCATGGCTCTGTACGGCGTCGAAGAAGTCCTCGGAGATGACATTCCGTCGGAAGGCTTTAGATACTATGACGACCACGAAGAGCTGCGTCAAGTGTTTTGGAGTACATTCTTGTCCTTGACTGGAAGAGATGCGATACAGCTGAGACAAATGGAAGCAGCACGAACGCTGGGCATCTTACTCTGGCGGGGCATTGCGTTTGACGACGGGAGGATCGACCGTGTTGTGGAGGCCGGGAGAGACGATTCGGAGATACAGAAGCTGCGGCTGTTTCTAGAGGCGTCGAGTGTGTTGGAGAGCTCAGATAAAGCGCGCCAGCGGAGTATCTTTTGGAATTTTGGACACTTTTCGTGTTGGGGAGGTGTTGAGTGGATGAGGATGAGGAAGAGGAGGACGCGTTTGAGAAGAAGTGGTGATGAGGGTAGAGAGTTGGAGTCTGTTGTACAGAATGTCATGGGGAAGAGGTGACACAGGCTGTTTGTTAGTTTGATGTGATGTAGAGCGAAATAGCCAGCCAGCATAATGAATAATGAAATGTTTTCCTTTTCTTTCATCTGATGCATGTTTACTATAGCGAGTTATTTACGGGCACATGCATCTCAACTTTTGATTCACCGAGCACAATATATGGCGTAAATACCCCTTCATCATATGCCTTTTGATTCCAATCATCGTCGATACTTTACATTTCTCCAAGAGGCTCAAGTTTAAAGAAAAGCTCCAAAAACTCACACACCACAACGCAAACATTGATACTCCAACTCCTCTCTACAAACAAAACACCCCTTGTTTACACCACAAGCCCTTCTTCGGCCGCCTCATCTCTCTCCAGGCGCTCCAACCCGGTCCCGACCGCTCCGTACACGCGCAGAGGCACAGGCACGTCAAAGCTCTCGCACGCCAAGTTCTCAACCGCTACGAGAACCAACCCCCCCTTGTCGTCCCTCGAAATCTGCTCTAGCAGAGGGAATGGCGTCTGCTGCCCCCTCAATGCATCGTGGCCCTGTGACGGCACGACGAATTCGACGCGAATCTTCCATTCAAAGCTGATGCCGCTTGTGACGAATTCGGGCGTAGCAGAGATGGGTATCGTAGGGGTGAAGACCACCCGTCGGGTGAAGAGCGTGGATTCAGAAGAGGCAACGTACACCTTGCGGGTGACTCTGTGAATACTCGAATCTGATCGCAGGGCCAGCGTCGAATCTATTTTTTCCGACGATTCTAGAGTTGCATGTACTGCGTAGCATGGTATGTCGGCATCTGAAAAGTCGATAACCATGGTCACGACCTCTCCTAAACGGTAGGCTGGGCGGGTCAGCATGACAACGCCGACCCTCTGCCCATTTCGCGCAATTTCGAATCGATTGGCGCTCTGCTGTCCTTGTCCAGTCAGGTTGCTCTTCATAATAGCGAGGCGGATTGCCTCTTTGGCCGAGGTCGTATCGTCAAAGCTCGACGATGACAGACGCCGCAGATCTGGAGTCGCCGTCGGAGACAGCAACGAGCCGCCTGATTTATCCCCAGGTCGATTCGTCAGGCCGTCGACGTATGATAAAAAGTCGCTCATGGCGGCTGTTGCCCCGGCGACCTCGCGTTCTCTATGGCTCTTCTGCTGCTTCCCCACCATCTTCACCAAAGCCTCATCACGAAGCAAGATGTAGGGGTTCATGAGATCATGCCCGAGAATTTCGCCGTAATTATTGACGCTCCCCAAAACACGGAACGGTACCTCAACGGTCCGAACATTCTGTTCTCTGGCGCCTCCTGGTCGCTGGGTGCCAATGACCAGACTGTATGAAATCTTAATGGCCTTTCCTTTATGTGTAGGAGGCAGCCCTCTGGGCAGCTTGAACGTGTATTCGAATGAGCGGCTCTCGCCGGGAGTCAGCTGTAGGTCGACAAAGAGGATCGACTGCGGCGTGCTCAGCAGGGGAACGGCCTTTGAGTTTGCAACGCCACGCATTTCCTTGATGGTGCTCAGCTCTCCGCCACCGAGAAAGTCGCCCAGGGAATTGCTTATGCTTCCCCAGCCAAAGCCCCGCAAGAGGCCATTCTCTCGACGACCCGATTCCAGTCCCACCACTCCACCACCTCGCCCGCCAACAACGGCCTTCTTTTTGACCTGCTCAAACGGCGCAAGGCTAATCAGGGAGCCATCTAGCGAAAAAGAGCCCTGGATTTGGGCAAAGCCCATCATGAGCGATTCGGTCCTCGACTGGTGCAAGGAGAAGGCTGAACCTCGGCGCGGATAGGATGGCCTCCCGGGACCTCTGGTCAGAGGCTGCGCTACATATTCCGAGGCCAACGTCTCGGACGAGTGATTGCTTATCGAATAAAATTCACCACTGCTCCGGGGAGTCCCTCCAGCTATGCTCGTGCTGGAGAGTATACGCGCGGTAAGAATCGGTCTGTCGGGCGCAGGCGAGATCTGCTCCTTTGAGCGCATGGGGATGGGGCTGTCGACGGGCCCCGTCCTTGGACTTAGATGGCTATTATTGCCCGAAACTTTTCGCGGGCTCGCAATTGATTCCGCATCCGGTGCGGGTGCAGCGGGGAATCGGAATTCGGGCATGGGGCTGGCCAAGGTTTTGGAGGACCTGCGCTGCACCGAGAGAGTTGACGACTGGGGGCTCCTTGGACCACCGCTAGGTATCCGACCAAATCGATCGGGAGGATATGAAGCAGTGAATAGCGGAGAAGATGTCCCTCTTTGCGAGAATGAGCCTTGGGGGGATCAGTCAGCCAATTGGTTGTCCATAAGTCATAACATACATAGCTTGCTGAAGTAGTTGCCATACCTGACTGGGGAGTAGAGGGCACTGTGGGTGGCCCGCGAGACGCAATCTGCAAGCTGCTGGCGCGGTTATGTGAATGACGCGGCGTTCGTGGGGAGTTTTCATAACGCGGCGACTGTGAGTGCTCGTCGATGGTGCTGGTAGTTGATCCGATGGAGACGATGGACACGGATCGTTTGTGCGCATGGCCCCGGGGGTCGCCGGGAACGACGGACTGGGGCCATTGGATCGAGCCCTGCCGGCTTCTTGTGCCCGGAGATGGCACGCTCAACGACAGAGCCGCACGCCTATGGCCTCTGGCCGACGCAGCCGCCTTGCCCCGGGTCTGAATGGGCGACGCCAGCCGCTGCCTCTCGGACTGCGACTGCGACTGCGAGGGAGGGGCGCGAGTGAGCCTGCTGCTGCTGCTGCTGCTGCTGATTTGCCTCGGGGGCAATGTTTCGAAAGGTGACGGTGCATTGGACCGTCTCGCCCGCGAAGACGGTCTGGTCGCGCCAGTGGACGAAGACTCGGATGTTGCTGAAGCTGTCGGACATGGTGACGGCCCTCAGCGCAAGGCGGGAGCAGGGCGGCGGCCAGGACGAGGCCGAGCCGACATTTCCAACTCTGCGCTGCGTCTAGCCTTGCCTGAGGAGCACCGCACAGCTGGGCCGAGAAGTGGTGAGACGGGAGAGCGAGGCGAAATGGCGATGGTCGGTTGCGGTTGAGGTGGCAACGTCATGGTGTTGAGTTGGAGCAGGGCGCCAGAGCTGCTCAACTGTCAATCCAGTGGAGGCCCCGGAACTGTCCGCTGGGGCCGGGCGGCAGCCAATCAGCGCCGGGCTCCCCGCTGCTGCAGGTCCCTGGAAGCTCTGCGCCCCTCACTGGCGCTTGTTTTGCACAGGGCAGGGATGCGTGTGTATGTACCTTTTGCTAGGACCTACCTGTCTGGGTGTACTTGGATGCTCGTGTTTTGATGTCGAGCACGGCCAATGCTACTCTGATTCAGCCTAATGACGAATCTGTCCTGGGTCTAAGCTAGGTACATGTAGCCGCCAATAGGATGGAGGATGGATGCGATACAACACAGCACTTTTATTCAATGATAATGTAGATGCGTACCTATGTATTTACTTGTATGTAAGACGGAATTGGGAGATGCAAATCAGCAGCAGTTCTGCGGCAGTTTGGCCGACAGCTCATGTCACGTGCACTGCGAGCTGGCTATTAGTACTAAGGTAGTATATATAGCAGGTTAGTACAAACCTTACACCTTCGGGCCGTGGTGGCATCCAATAGTCAAAGGAAAGCAAATATGAGAAGGATTGGGACACCATATTTTTCTGGAGACGTCCTAGATTCGAGACTCTGTAAAGTATTTATGATGTTGGGATTTTTTATACCGGTTTTCAAGAAATAAAACCTCTACATTTAGCATACAGATACACATTCCCTTTTCAGACTACAAGAAACTTGTCGAGTCGAGTCAGAAAACTGGCATGTTTGTTTGCATCGTCACATGTGCACACGAGCTGCCTATACTAACTATTTTCGAATCGTTCGCATGTCAATTGCTCGTGGACGACTATCTAAATAAAAAAGGTACCCTGCTCGAAGATGTTGTGGTTCCGAGGCCCACGACTGATTGTGAGGGGTGACAGAGGATATTGCCGGTTGCCTCGATCCTGGAGGTCAGCAAAGTCTATACTGTTGACTGTCAGGCATCCAGTGTCATCATTGACAACCTATATTTTACAAAACCCAACTAACCAATGGCCTAGGTTTTGAATCAGATCCATGATTCAATGCGGCAACCCGAGCGATCAAATCACCAAGATTAGGGTATGGCCGCTGATAGGTGGGAGGAGTGAGGTAGGAAAAGAGAGCTGGTATGCCTCACATATGCGAGGCGATATCCGGAGCACGGCATGAATCTTTAGGGAAAGTATACCAAGGGCGTTTCCAATCTGGAAACAAGGATATGAGGCTCTTCTAGCGACGTATGCATTGGATATCGCTGGTTGACATGCGCGAGAACCTCGTGATGCCCACTCGTGCCAACTCTTCTGCATATTGATGCAAGTTTGTTGGCACGGGACGCCCAATTTCCTCCGCGAGAAATGCCGGTTGAACCACTCCAGCCTCTAGGTTTCCGCTCCCTGTAGGCGTGGAGATCATCGAGGGCTCTCATTCTGCCACGTCATGAACATATGGGTTGTCCCATTCACTGTTGGAAAGGCGGCAAAGAGTCCCAATCGCCTTGGCTCATGTTCCGCGCGGTAGCCGTTGGGCTGGTCAGGCGGCGAAGCTGGCAGGCTGCACTATACCACCATCCAATCGCCTTTCCGATGCTCATACATGTATATTTCATCGGAAGACGGCAACAGCTAGATTTTCGGTGACGAGGTGGATATGCCTTCCGACTTACATGCACGTACATGAGGCTGCGTTTCTGGCGTGCTCTCAGTGGACCCACCCGTGGACCTACAGGAGACTTCTGTTTCCAAGGCACAGGAAGTGCTACAATCAACCTACCTATACATGTACGGTCATGAGCCCAAAGCATCCGCTGTAACCCTCCGCAGGCCCTCTGTTCACAGCTTAGGTTCCCGAACTACATGTACTACCGGGACCTGGGAACTCCACGGGTGGACCTCATGGAAGGATCCGAGCCGAGGGGCCGGGACAACCGACAAGGGAAGAAGGTCCCGGAAGCTCTCGCCGGGGTTTGATACAGTCTGAACAGCAATTCTACCCATACGGGATGTCATGTATCAATCATTCAATCTTGCATCAAATTTACGCCATAACGACGATTCCCATTAGGCGCTGCCTACACTTCAGAAGCATCCACTCCCGACATCAGCTTGGCCGTCGTCTCTTCCTCTGCCTCCAGTCTTCTAGTAGAAATGGCCTTTGTGATTCTCGACTCAAAGAACCCGAGGCAGCCTTGGCCGCACCAGCTATCATTGTCGGTACGAATCAGTTCCACCACGAGGCGTAGGGAGCTGTCCCGCGTCCTGCGAAACTCTGCATCCTGTATCTTGTTCCGCAGAGTCAGCAAGTTTTCAAACACTTTGTCTTTGACCTCTTTGACCTCTGTGACGCGCTTGAACTCCTGCTTGAAGCCTCCTGCAACACCCTGGGCCTTGTCCCGGAGCTCTCCCATGTGCGCCCATGTATCTTGATGGAAAATCTCCAGCCGTTGCAAAGCCTCAATCTTGTCGCACGTCACTCTTTGCTGGTATAGATTCCTCTGCAGCCGTTGCTCAGCCTCCTCAACATCCCGCTTCAACCGTCCCCTGGTGCTCCGGCTGGGGACTCCAAGGAGCCTGTTTCTCCAGCTCGAGGCTGCTTCACGCGCGTGGTGAACTTCATGCCACCTCTCGCCCTCGAGTGCTCGAAAGAGAGACAGGCTCTTCTCCTGCTCTATTCTGGCATCACGGACACCCGCGCGTTGTATTTCCAGCGCTCTCATCTCACTTTCGAGTGTGAACACGAAGCGCGTGGCATTGTCGCCGTCGGCCATGCACATAGTCGCCTTGGTGCCAATGTTCCACACAACTCGCCCGCCAAGTTCACATAGGTAGCTAAACTTGTCTGCTACGAGGTCCAACTTCACCGCCATGCCTTTGTCGACTCGCTCAATGCGGGCTGCGCCCCGTTCAATGGTCAGTAGCTCTGCCACCACATTTTCGACGGCGGAATAGGCATTGTGCCCGGTATCGCGTAACTTGTCGTCACAGTCGCTCTCGAGGTGCTGGGACTCGTCTAGTCTTTTGCATAGACTTTTCTGGAGATCTTGAGTCTGCCACTTGAAGAATATGAGACCGAAATGTATCCCGACTGTAGTTTATGTAACCGTCAGCTAAAGCGTTACTGTAGACAGACATGACTTTCCCATCTGGTTGACTCACCCGTCCTACCGCTGGGGTTCTCGGCTGAAATCGACTGCGTCAAGATCTCTTGCTAGGGGCAGCCTGGTGATTTTCTGCGGGCCAAGGCCTACGGCACATCCGACCATATTGTTGATGCTGATCAACTGTTATAGGATGAACGGATCACGATGAGCGTAGAAGTATGGCATTTGCCCACGACAACTACTACAACATTCTATAACCTTCATCAAAGACTACCAGGCCATCGTACCATTAGGCAGAAATACAAATGGCCTCGATACATGGGGGTTTTCTTTTGGGTTTTGCTATTTGGGCGGTAATCTTTTTGCTACCCAGTACATGCACTCATGTAGGTAATATACATACAGTATCACCAGAATAACAACAGTTGGAGAGGGTGCCAATTGAGCCAACAGACCAAAAAGGCCAGTCACTGCCAGCAGCTGATAGCTGGTACTGCCCTCGACAACGGACTATAACAACAAAAGTCCTGTTACAAATATAGCTTGGGCATCTGTGCATAAAAGCAAAAACAAAAAAAAGCTGTATTATGCACACCGATGCGGTCTGGCCTAAGTCTTGATACCCGGATATTAAATGAAAACACACATAGGCATACCTATGCGGCCTAATGGGTACCTAGCCTTATCATTGTTTACAGGATGAGCAGATTGAGGAGTTACTACCTATGTAGGGATAGAGACTAATGTCCATGATATTGACAGACGAGCGCTGCCCAGCATTGATGGTGCCTCTATATATACCTGTATGTATGTATATACCTACACGTCTTGAAGGCAAGCCGTGACTTCAATACCCGGCACCGCTCAATATCAATTGCACTGCTGTGAATTCCTCCAAACCCTCCAAAAGCCTGTTCGACCAGAGCGTCTCACCCAGAAAGCTCCAACATCCCACAATGGCGGCAGCCGAGGCTGTTCAAAGCATCGCCGCCGCGGAGAAAAGGGTCCTCACCGAGGAGTATGGGGGCAAGTTATCGAACAAGTTTATTGATGAGCTCAAGGCCGCCACGCTGTTCCAGTTCGACTGGGGCGAATTGCTCAGCGCCGCCCCGACTGCCCTGTACTTTATGGGCTCCTGCTGGTTGGCGGCTGCGAACCCAACGGCTGAAATGATTTCTCTGGCTGAAGTAGTGCCAGACGGGGGCTTCAAGTATTTGACAAATCTAAGGAAGCCGACGCTTAGAGCGTGTCTTGTGGACGGTACGTGCCTATCCCAAAGAACTATACATGAGAAGAAGAAGAGACACATGCTGATATCAGGGGGGCCCATGCAGTGTGCAACAATGGCGGAAGGCAGGCCTTCACCATTGCCGGCAAAAACATGGACGCCTTGCACATGATAAGTCGGCGCATCTGTGATGAGAGAATCGACATCGTATTCAAGCGCCTGGGGCCGTGTACTGCCAACGCAGACGCCCTCGAAGACTTCAACGATGCCTTGCAAGATTTGTCCAGAGACGCACACAGGTGTGCAGAGCTGGCGACTGAGATGCGAGAGGCCTTTAGCAAATGGGGTAAGATGGTGGGCGAGTTGAACATGTGCACGGAAAACCAGGTGGGCAGCACGGCCATCCGGGCCTACGACGTCGCAACGGAGCAGCGCATGGCTGAGATTGAAGAGAAGTTTGCCGATGACGCATCCGAAAACACAAAGAGGCAGGTCGAAAAGGCGGCCCGGGAGCTGGAAAAGTCAGAGGGCCGTCTCGACAAGGCCGTCCGCGAGGTGCCTGGCCCATGGGCGACGGTCATCCAGGGGGCCGTCGTCTGCTACACCCAGACGATCCCGACGCTCATGGCCGGCGCTCTTCCCGCCATCTTTGCAGGGTGTACGGAACACAAAATCACCCATATACCCGCGCCGGTCGACATTCCTCCGGAGATGCCGCCGCCGCCGTATGACGACCCGTCCTACGCCAGCGCCACGGAGATCCGGGATCTGGTCAACCACTTCTATAGCTTTATCGGCTGTGATGATGGCCCCATCGACTGGGAAAAGTTCAAGAGGTCTCCAGGCGTCAACGGAACTCTTCGAGACGACGAGAACCAAGCCAGAGACTCTCTGGGCTACCGGACCCAAGCAGCGGGCGCCAACGAGCCTCAGGGGCTGGCCTATCTCTTGGGCACCTTGCGGGGACTGAGGCAAAGCACGGATGTGACCGGCACAAAGGCAAACAACAAGCTGATGGAAGTGTATAGGATTCTCATAGAGGTTGGAACTGAGATCCAGAACCACCTGAGCCAGCAGAACAAGATCAATGCGGTGGTCAACCCCAGCGATCAGGTCGTCCAGGGCTGGAAGGAGAGGGTAGAAGGCCCAGACCAACGTGCTCAACCTTGCGGCCTCGGCCAACGCCAGGTCCTCTGGCAGCGTCCCGAGGCCGTTTGGCAACGTAAACATCCAGAGCTGGCCCGACTCGTCGGTGCAAAAGGCGCAGCTGAGCACGGCATTGCAGTCGGTGCAGATCGCGCAAGCGGCCCTCGACAGCGCGCAGTCGACATATGATGCCGCCCGCGCCAAGCAGGAGCAGACTGCAAAGGCCATGGTCAGGATCCAGGCCAAGCTCAAGAAGCTCCACGAGACGGGCCAGAATCTTGAAAAGATCAAGGACGTATTGCGCGATTGCATCTCCGTCCTGGTCGACCTGGCTGTCCAGATCCGCAAGCTGGAGCAGTTCTTCATCATGCTGGCCAACGTCATCGACCACATCGTGCTGCCGCGGGCTGAGACCTTTACACGCGCAATGACCAAGGTCGGCCGCCGTGCTCTGAGAGACGGCGCCATCAACGCGGACGACATCACCAAGCAGACGATATACACATCAACTCTACAAATCAAGGGCTACTTTAGCGTTCTGCAGGACATCTCAGCGATGTATACGCTTGTTCACCAGCGATACATCAACGAGGGTGTTGACTTGTGCTACCGCCTGTCCAAGGGCACGGCGAGCAACGACCCCATGTCCGAGCTGCAGGAGACCTTGGCTCGTTATTCGGATACATCAGCCCACGAGATTGCTGCGCTGGCCTCTGATAAGCAGGCAGAGGTCCTTCAATCTCTAAAGGACCGCGCCCGCAAGGCCCTGGAGCACACGCAGCTGATTGAGAACGAGGTCGCCAAGAGGGGGATTGCGGTCGAGGACTCGGCCAAGTTGGCTATAAAAGAAGGTGGGGAGCAGTACAGCGCCGATGCTGCCAGGAGAGTGAGCAAAGATTTGGGTATGACGGCTTCCGAACAGACAGATAGTTCGCTTTGTTAAAGAAAGGGGGTGGGGTGTATTTCAGAGGATGGTCCTTACATGGAGGACCAAGGTCAAATCGAGACACAATTAAATTTCATCTATTTCAATGACCATATAGAAAGAAATGTCTTTTGCATTTTCATCTCTCTTTAAAGCTCAACGAAGACACAGGCCATGCCGCAATCAGCCGCTAAATGTCCTCAATCCCAGCTGCCAGACTGTCCTCCAGAGATGTCCAACCTTTCTGGCCAAAAAAGTCCTGAAGCAACTCCTGGGCTCTGGCGATGGGAACAACTTCTGTATAGTCACGGCCTTCATCTTTGGGATCGTCGGGAAATTCCTGGTCTGGGCGTAGTTTGCGCAAAATGGTGAGCACATCCGTCCAATTGTACGCTGTTGCAAAGGCGAATATGCGCTCTGCATTGACATTTGGATCGAGAAGGGCTGCCACGTGTAGACGAGCGGTATCTCTGACATCGACGAAATACTCTGGGTAACCCATAAATTTTTAGCAATCGAACTCTTGTCGCCGTAACCAAGATCTCTTGTTCACTCACGTGGTGGCAGCAGTCCAATGGCAGAGAAGTCTTGCCTGAAAAAGTTACGAACGAAGCCCATTGTAGAACCGAAAATATGCTCTGGTACCAAAATTGGGCCAAACTTGAAAAATTCATTAGCCCGTCCGTTAGAAAAAAGCGAATAGCCTGCGAGAGAGAGCAAACAATCTTGCCTACATTGCAGTTTGGCAGTACGGTGTTGAGAACAAACCCGGGTTTGTTCTCTTCCACCCACTGCCATGCGGCCCGCTCTCCTTCAGTCTTTGAAGCCGAGTACGTGATGTAGCCTTTTGCAGAGTCTGGTGCCGTGCCGCTCCATGCGAGGGCGACAACATCATCGTTCCACGTATCTAAGAGACTGTTAGGACATGCTATGTGTGCGTGGCTAGGACATGCAGTTTATACTTACTCTCATCGATTATGACGCCCTTTTTGTTCGCCTGAGGAACTATTGCCGCTGTCGAAGACGACGTCAGAACGAAGCGTTTCACTGACTCTTGACTCGAAGCCGCCTTGAGGGCATTAATCGTGCCATTTCGGACAGCCGGTATGACTCTATGAGGATCACTGGCAAGAGTCACGTCTGTGGCCTAGACGTTGGGTTAGTGGCCATGGTACAAAGATTGGCATATCAGCCCATATCTTACCACATGGATGATTCCGGCAGTCCCTTTGGCAGCGGAGGCAAAGGCGTCCTCTTCTTCCATTGCTGGCACCACGATGCTCTCATATCTGCCCTTGCCGTATCTCTCTTCGAAGAAGCGATCTAGCCATGGCTTCTCTTGCCGAACGGTCCCGCGAACATTGTATCCCAACTCTAACAATACATCGACAACATGCGACGCAATATACCCATTGGCTCCCGTGACTAGCACCAAACCTCCAGGGGGGATGGCGTACTTGGAAGGCCCCATACTGTCAGAGATTGCGCTTAGATCTTTTGACTGCTTTTGAACACCTTAATAATCTTTCTGTTGGTATGAAAGTAAAGCTTGGCCGCCACCAGCATGTCATTATAAAAGGATGGAAGCTATATTATATCAAGACGCCCATGTTAATTTTGTTTATTAATCTGGATATCAAGACACTATTTTAACTCCGTTATCCAAGGCTCCGTCTCCGACTGGAGCAGCTGACAAACGACTGACAAATAACCGCTTTATACTCTGTGCAAACTTCAATGGGCGGTTTGATCAGCTGTTGCTTATCAGATTGAGCGAAAGGTTGATTCGGGCTTTTGAACCCAAGGCCGGAGCAGAGCCATTTACTGAACCAGCTACCACGGCTTTCTTGACGCTCTTACTCCGTATATTATTACTAATACTGAAGAATCGTCTATACGCTATTCGAAAATGTCCCAGCCAGAAAGATCATTCCTCTTGAGTTACCATTTCCACGAATCACATCATAAGTGTGATGATGTGCCAATTCTTCCTAAAGATACTTGTACGAGAAAACGACAACTACTACATATGCTCAACGTTACATACCAGGAAGGTTCCACAACATAGGGGTACCAGACCACGTAGGACCTTCTTGATTTGTCAAGTGGTATAACGTGTATATTTCCGTTGCTCTTTGTATTTGTAAAAGACATATCTGTAGAACGTGACAAATCAAGATAGGATAGCTTGTGTAGGATTCGGGGTCCCGCATAGTAGGGATGTGATTTACTACCGTTTCCCCTCGAAATAGGTATTGGACTGTGGGTATCCCCAGAATTATACCCTGCTCTCGACAGGACAAGTAATTGGCTAATTTCCTCACGTTAGCATGACACCATAAGAGGAACGACCCACAGTCCAATATTTCGAGAGAATAGCTACGGTCTAGTGAAGTTGCTAAGTTGCCAAGATACATGTAGCTGTCTTATATGCTAGTTGCGATGTAAGTTTTTCTGGATACTATCTTGCACATTTCTTAACTCTGTATTTTTCTCTCTTTTCATTGATTCTTTTGACAGCTCTAGGATAACGATTGAGGTACATGTAGACTGTCGCCGTGGTACGAGTGCCTGATGTTCTCGGCGCGGCTTTTGGCCTGCCCCCGCTGTCTAAGCGGAGTTTAACTGTCTGCAAATACTCCATGCCGTCCTGTCCATTTTACTCGCTCTGTGCTCTGCCGCTTCCGTTGTCTCTGGTATCACTGACCCCTACCCTGCTTCACACTTGATGTTATTGCATTGCTGCTTGCTTAAGACTGCTTTCCCATCTCGGGCGCTTTGCCACTTTGCTCCTCTATATATTAGATGGATCAATAACGTGATACTCAGTCGATAAAATATCACAAACATCCCGTAGAATGTGTGATGTTCAAAATGTATTCAAGGATGATATTTGTTATTCGTATTAGGAATGACATTTGTAGAAACCGCAAGAATTCAGTTGGAGCTAAGAATCCCTCTGGTGAACCCCAATCATACCTTTCCTCTGGCCATCGTCAAGCCTCACTCAACCACAGCTTTGACAACCTTGCATAGTCGTCTTGAAATCATTTTGTTCTCAAGCCTCTACCTCACATCAGACAACTCTCTACGAACAATGGCTCTCGTCCTTGATTGACAGCTTCCAACTATTGGTATAAGTGCCCAGAGGCTGAACTCTTGGCTATAGAGTTTAGAAAAGACTCACGTGTTTACATGTGTTTCACGGCTCTCCTCCAAGTACTTCTGAATCTTGGGTAGCGCGTCAATATCATTTTTGCGCTCAGCGACCTCGCTGTCACATGCACTCCACCCGACTGTTCCAGCTTTGAGGCCCAGCTTCGCTCCTTCTTGTTGACACGAGTCCAGGTCAATAATGACCGGTACATCTCCATCCATCATAATATTTGACGGATTCAAGTCGTTATGAATAAATCCCAGCCGGTGTAGATGCCGTACTCTATTCTCAATGCCCAGTAGGCAACGTTGTATGTCTAACGAGATTGAGCTTCTTGCTGCCTCGAACAAGTTCATAGGATACTTGACGAAGCATAGCCCGGTAAGGCGCCCGTCTTTGATGATGCAGCCAAGGAACCGAGCGATATTTGGATGAGGAGACTTGCTCAAAACCTCCCATATGGTTGCCTCATGAAGAAGTTGAGCGCCAGGGTCGAGTGACGCCTCTGTATCGCCATATTCGATCAAACTTGCCTGTTTGATGTAACAGCCGAGAGGCAAAGGTCTGGGCGCTTCGGTTAACTCGAGGTCAACCTTGGGCCAGATTACCTCCAGGGGGATTTCGTGGAGGTCAGAAGGTAGGAAATCAACCGTGGAGCTAAGAGAAAGGCGACGCTGAGATGTACAATAGAAAAATCGGTCGCCCTGTTGGAGGATGGCTTTGGTGTGGGAATATTCGAGATCTCCATCCTTCTCAGAGAATGCCTCGGCTTGGTCGTACACTTGCATGTTGCAATGTGTTGTCAAAGTTTCGACAAGGCCACTTGATTGTCTTGTGTCTAGAGTGTCCGAACCAGCGACTCCGAGTGTTGCATTGGCAGCATTAGAATGGCCCTGGGCCGTCTGGCAAGATCGAAAAGGTTGTGCCATATGCCAATCAGGAGTAGCGTTCGATATCTATTCCTGGTCGAGCTTCAAGTGTTGGCTTGCTGGGTAGGCTACAAAGTCCGTCCTTGGCAAATATCAAGGGTCGCAACCTGCTGAGATGCTGCGAATGGTGATGATGAGGAAAAGCTTGTTGCTCTCGGGCTTTGCGCTTCTCCCTTCACACAGAGGTACATTCCAAGGTCAGAATGAGTCACAAGTCACAGGCCACCCAGCGCCACTCCGCCTGACACTCCAAGTCTACAAAGGTACATGTACATACATACATACAGGCATATAGGACGTGCTCGTACTGTAGCAGCATAAACCACATCAAGGCCTCGCGGTCCTCTAGAAACGCAAATATCCTCAGAGACGGACGGTGGGGACCTTGATGTTATAAAATACCAACTATAATAACGTTAATTACTATTGGCGTATTTAGCCTAACTTCTGACACCTGCTAGGTACTAAAATGGCATGGACAATTCCACATTGTGTATAAAGAAAGACCCGTAGACGCCAAGTACAATAGCGCGAGAAACTACATGTAAACATGCAGATGTCAAACTCAGCGAGAATTGTCAGGTCTTCAGCCTCCCCTTGGACAGAATATAGCTGTCAACATTTCATAATCACTAACGTACAGAGCATGTATGTGTCTGCATCATAACAGGCACTCGCGGTCCTCCAATACCAACCCCCTTATTTCGCCCCGTTGAGAGTGTTCGCAATCATCATGGCCCTTTTGCCGTCGAGCGCGGCCTGGAGCTCGAGCTTGAACTCCTCGTCCCAGGCTTCCCGGCCAAACGTTGGCACCCAGCCAAGGCCGCGGGCCACGGTGCCCTTTTGCTGGAGGTGGCTGGCCCAGGCGGCCTCGGCGACGGTGTAGTTGCCGGCCATCAAGGAGGCGGCCTCGGCCAGGTCGACGGTGCGGACCTCCTTGGTCTGCGGGCCGCCGTCTCGGGGCAGGACGCCGGCGTCAAAGGCGGCATCGAGGCAGCGCATGGCCACATCGTGGACTCTTTCGCGGCCGTTGGTCGGGAAGATGAAGCCGCGGCGGCCCCGGGGCAGGTCGGCGGCGCGGCCCTCGATGATTCGGCGCACCAGGAGCGTGTAGACGGCGCCGACGTCGGAGATGTGGACGACGTCAAAGGTGCCGGTGCCGTCGCCGGCGACGAAGCCGTGGCCGTGGTCCAGCACGTAGCGCATCATGATGGGCACGATGACGCCCGCGTCTTGGAAGAGGCCCTCGCCGGTGCCGAAGATGATGGGCGACTGGACGCTGAGCACCGGCACGCCGAGCGCCTCGCCGGCCTCGAGCGCCCTCAGCTCCGACGTCCGCTGCGGGTAGGGCGAGCGGGCGTCCTCGGCCTTCTCAAAGGCGAAGACGGCGTCGGGGTCGGCATCGCACCACTCGCGCTCCGGGTGGCTCTCGCCCGTCACCGGCTTGTCGCTGGTGTTGGAGCACCCGCTCGTGTGCAGCATCCACACCTTGTCCGTGGGCTGCGAGGCCGCCGCGAGCGACTCCTTGCGCAGCGCAAGCCCCTTGATCATCGCCTCTGCCGACGCCGCGTGGAATCCAGATGCCGCGTTGATGATGATGTCGTGCTTGCTGGCCGTCTCAGTCAGGAGCGCCAGGTCGTCGAGGCCGCTGAAGGGTATGCATTCGACTCGGTCGCCGTACTTGGCTTCAAGCTTCGCGATACGGCCTTTGCCGCCGTCGCGAAGAAGAAGAGACATGGTGAGGCCTTTGAGGCTGGGCTCGGTCGACACCACCAGCTGGTGAAGAATTGTGCCGCCAATGTAGCCGGTGGCACCGGTGAGAAGGATCTTGGTCGACGACATGTTGGGGCTTTTGAAGATGGGAGCTGATAATTGGTCTTGTTAGATGAGCATAGCGGAGGTAAGTAAAGCAATTGGCATTGGTCTATTTATGTATGCTCCAAGTCGCCCATGCCATTGGCCATCATGACTCCGTTTTCATTCCTCCGCAAATAAGAATTGTTGATAAGCTGTTTTTGCAACGACAAGGCCACGGACGAATTTGAGCCGAGATTTTGCATAATTGATGATGTAAAGTTGAAGATTAGATTCACGGCACAATGAGGAATGACTGAGCAGAACCGTGGCCGTCCTCCTTGATGAGGTTGCCGACGAGGAAGACCCAGCACATCTCATGATGAGCAAATCACTACTGGTAATTTTTCGGACGATGATAATGCATGCCTTCGACCGAATGCTGTTGCTGTTCGTTTCGGCCGAATTACACGATAGCGTCACTTGCTACACTCCGGACCAACCCAGACACAAAACTTGATTTATTCTTGCGGCAGACCCCCATATTGGCGGTGTTAATCCAGACAATACCACTGTCCATATCGCCAACCTGTCTCGAGCTTTCTGCTATGGGAACCATCTGTCTTAGTAACATGGGGAGGCTCAACCATTGGGAGACCTGACACAGCTTGCGCATTTGCTGAGGCTGGTGACTCTCGTATGTATCACCATTCCTGGCCGGAGACTGCAGCCACACCACACTGTATACGTCGGACTTTGGCTAGGGGACAGGAGACACAATTTGTCAGCTGCCCAAGGATGATTCGGCCGAATCATGCGGAGCATTGATAGCTAAATCCGCAATGGGGCTGCTGCACCTGTATACATACATGTAGTTGGACGCCTCGGAGATGATGCCGTGGGAATCACCTGAACTCGGCCGCGGTCATCCCTCTCGGTACGGAGCAGAGTCGTCGTCCACCGGCCCCACTGACTGACTACCTGTACCCAACACCGAGCATACAGCCGGCCAGATGATAATATGATGAAGCCAAGAAAGCTGCGAAAAGGTACGCACAGCTGTTGGGAGTGTCGTCGGCGAAAGGTCCGGTGTATCTTTGCGGCACCCGGAGATGCTGTCTGCGTCACATGTCGTCACCGAAGCACAAAGTGTATCAGCCAAGTCGTCGTCTCGGACCAAGCTCTCGCTAGCCCGTCGACTGGCCTACATGCATCCATCTCGCCAACACCAGCGGCGACTCTGACGGGTAATAGTCCACTGGTCAGTTTGAAAGCCCGCTCGCAGTACTGTGGCCATTGCCATTGCTTACCGAATACAAGGATCTAGAGAGGGACCATGTACGTGTAATCGGGGTTGACCATGATGAGCATCATCAGCCGTCGAGGACACCGCTGCTGGCGCCCGAGTCTCTCCCGACACTGGCATCAGTCTATCCGTCCACTACAGGGCCAGATTCTCATGCAAGCATCTCCGACGCTCTTCTTGCCGCTCTACCGCCTCGGAGAGATCTCGAAATTCTATCCGAGGAGATGCAACACATCACCCCATTCAGCCGCCAGGGCAGCTTCCGCAAGACCAACACACCGCATCGAAATTCAACCAGGGATATCTCGCGACGCAATCTCCTGCAGCCCGAGAGCCACCCGGTCTTGTTGGCAAAGCAGATGATGCGATTTGCCATGGCAATCCAACACATCTACCCCGGCAGAGTAATCCGTGGTCTCGGCAAACACCACCATGCCATAATGCGACAACTGGCAGAGTCTGCCATCAAGTGGGTTACTACAAACGATGTGTTCCTTGGCACCTTGGGAGGCATCGAGGGTATTGTTCTTGAAGCCCTCTACCACATAGATGGCGGTAACATCAGGCGGGCATGGATCACGATACGACGCGCCATCACCGCCGGCCAGCTGCTGAGCTTGCACCAACCAGACCATTACCGGTTCAAAGTGATTGACGAGGATGACGATATCGATCCCGAGTTGATGTGGTCTTCTGCCGTCACCATGGAACGCGTCCTGTCCTTGTTACTGGCTCTACCCACCAGCACAGGCTCTTGTGGCACCACGGCCTCGGACGCTCCAAAGATGCCTATAGAAGCCAGGGATCTCACCTCGGTTCTCAGCGCCATCACGGCCCGCGTACTCGATCGCAATCAGATACAAGTGCCGGAAAAGGCCCTGGAAATGACTCTCGAAATCGACCGACAGCTGGTCATCATGACGGACAACTTTCCGTCGGATTTCTGGCAGCCATTCACCTTTACCCTTGCCGAAGAAAACTCAATAAACAACGACGTGGACGTCCAGAGGCTGTGGGATCAGATGCTGTACTACTCCCTGGTGATCCAACTTCATTTACCATACATGATGTCTCCCAAGATCATGTCTTCCAAGACTCCTTCACAAAGAGTCTACTCGAGAATCACCTGCGCAAACGCCAGCCGGGAAGTCCTAACTCGAGAGATTGCCGTTCGCACACTCCAACTGACCACGGCATGCTCTCGACTGGGCGACTTCCTGGCGCTCATTGCCGGTATGACATTGGTCCTGGCACACGCCGTGAGCCACAGCGGAGACCTGGCCGACAATCCGCTCGCACACCAGCGGCGAAGTGACCGGGCGACGGTGGAGCGAGCGCTGCTCTGTATGAAGTCCATGTCAGAGCTGCACGAGGATGTTTTTGCGGCAAAGTGTGCCGCTCTCCTCAAGGACCTATTGGCTATAGAGGCCGACGCTGCCTGGCACACGCTACGAGAGCCGGCACAGAGCAGCGAGGACCGACACAGTGCCTTTGTCACCATCGTGCCATATATAGGAGCCATCAGGATTGGACGCCACGGCCCTACATCCCTCAGCCCTCTCGAGGCGGAGCAGGAGCGGGGATCCAACGATGGCGTTACCATTGGCGGCATTGGATCCATGCATATCGAAACGCCGAGGCTGTCATATCACGGTGCTGGCCATGTCCGATTGGATTGTGTAGCCCCGGAGGAGCCAGTCATGCGAGAACTTGATGGACCATTGGCTCAAGGGAATGTGGCATATTCTACCCAAGTCCCAGCTGCGGCTTGTACAATGCAGCAGGAGGATCAGAGATATCCTGATGCCGCCGCTACATTGGACGATTGGGTGTTTCAAGGCTTTGACACAGCCTTTTTCCAGACGCTTATGCGTAACTATCCAAACGGTGATACAAAATAATAGGGGGTTACTATCTAAGCGATGGCGTACGTAATTCTATTGTATTGTAGCTCAGGAAATTACTATACGTATATTACTTCATGCCTACGGGTGGTAGTAGGTGCATGTATATACTGGCTGCTCTGTAAACTCCGTGCAGGGATGTCTTATTACATGTACATGTAGTCAAGCCCTCTCTTTTGCCAACTTTATCAAAAGGTACATGCAGTTTCCCCAATTCCAGCCGGTGCTTTCATCTATAGGAGCTTGGATGTCCCTTGGTTGCCCTGAAGAGACAACCATTCCTTAAAAGTCGACCGCTCAGAATCCACTTACTGTCATTGTTAAGGCTTTTTTATATAGCCTAGGTTTTCAAATTAAAATCATGCGGGTAGTAAGCCAGACAAGCGTACGTCGTGCTTCTACACATATCAAGATATGGTGGAAATGCCGTCGGCCTATCATCTACCTAGATACAGGTAAAGACGCGTTGTACGTGAGAAGAAAAGTTGTCATTGGATTCGTCATCATTATGTTGCTGGATTAGTGAAATTTATGATCAACCAGAGAAAGGAAAGTCCTCTGGACGAGTAAAAGTTTAGTACAATCCACATGTTTATTACAAAGAAACTTTCGGTTACAGCTCCTTTGACTGAGAAATGCTATGAATACTCTGAGCAGCTGAATAGAAAGTATGTTGAAGAGATAAAGTTACAATCACAGCGCTATCCTTCAACTGCCGATCGAATTACTCGTCGAAATATTTGCCGTCCTTCCTCCTTATAGCCAACTACTCGTCTAACAGACCTGTCGGCCCCTCCGCGCAATCATCCATTGGCATTTTCTTGCTGGCAAGGGAGAAATCTTGGTTACACCGAATGATAGATTACACCATCTCACTCACCTTGCCAGATCTCTGCCTGATCAGATGGGTCTGTGCCACATGCTTCAAACTTCACCAAATCTTTGACTGGGACACCCCAACATGTCACCCATTATATCATCAAAAGCGTTGGGACGGAAAGGTGTACCGTTTTGGAAAACATACGAAAGCAGAGGTTTTCCTCAATCGAGAGTTTTCTCCAGCGCATAGGCATGTCGAACTTAGGCTCAAGTATACTCGGTTAGGGAGCCAAAAGAAGGCACATCAGAAGCACCTTGAAATACTTGTTACGCCGCGTCACTTCACGGGCCGACGTTCTTGCAATGTCCAAGCAGCCGAGGGCATCCTCGAAAAGCGCTCATTTTACCCAAAGGTAGTGGATGGCAGATATTTACTCCTCACCGTCCATACCTACCTTGGTGTTGGCGCCATGGTATCACGACAGTCGGTAAAGTATTTAAAAATTTGTTCTCATTTATTCTCCTTGAATGGAATCATCCACCCGAATGGTCCAAAGTTGAATCTCGAGATGATTCTCTACTCGACTTTCTCAGCACCACCAAACACCCGAATCCTTTTCCCCTGTCTTGCTTGTGGAACAGAAGTCTCTATACGGGCCTCGCCGGAGCGCATGATGATGTGTGTGTGGCATGACTTGGGGCCAGAAGGAACGGTACATGATCCGGAGTGGGCGGCAATTGTGCGTCGGTCTACAACTACGCATCACCAGATTGGAAGCATTCGAGAGCTACATGGCCAACATGAGCATGATGGCGAAATTTGCTAGATGGATCAAAAATTTGGTTTCTTTCTCTACCGTGTCTTTATTTCCAAATAGCCCAAGTAATGCAAAAGAGGTTGCTACTTGGCAGGTACTCGAGGAGAAGTAGCAGAGAGTAAAAAGGTGTTTACTCAAGCATCAAAACAGGTTGATATCTTGGCAGCAGGCTTTGGCTGCAAAATGGCTGCGACTGAAATCGACCGTAAATAGATGGCCATGAAAGCGACATGCTCTACGGGGGCATTTACCCTACTAGATGGACATGCCCTCCAATAAAATCCCGATCCACACGGTTGTGACACAAGAGTCGCGGTAACCAACAGCATTCACATTCACCGTGTCCTTTTTGAGTGGCGCTGGGGCGTCGCCGCCACGTTTCATTTCCCATTTCTTCCAACTCTCTCTCTCTTCTTCTCGCAGAGTCAACAGCCATGGATGACGATTCGCCAAACCAGAGCCCGAGGGCTGATTCACATGGCACCCGGGGCACAGTGCTAGAAGCTGCTCAGCCGATTCATCCTCCCAGTTTCCAGCTGCCCAAGCCAGACCTCGAGCCGTCCTCTGAATCGCCTTGCCTGCTGACGGGGCTTCCCCGCGAGCTTTTGCTTGACATTGTGAGTCGGCTTGAAAACAGCGACATCAAGAACCTCCGTCTCTCGTGCAGGCTTCTTGCCGGTACGGCGGCCTTATGCATCCATCGCGTTTTCCTGTCTGCGAACCCGCTCAACGTCAATGTTTTCCGCGCAATTGCCGACCATGAGCAATATCGCCACGGCGTTACTGACATCGTCTACGACGATGCCCGGCTCCCGCGATCTGCTTTTGAGGCTTACGCGATTCGGCAGCCCGAAATGTTACTTCCTTCTGACCCTCTCAATCTGTGGCAGCCGGAGTTTCAGCCAACAGCTCAGGAAGCAGATGAAGAGTGGTTTCAAAACGCGCGCAAGGAGAACCTACGGGAGATCAGCTGCCACGACAGTCATACCAATGGCCAATGGGACAGTCCCGCGAGGACAGCACAGGCGGAGAGTCAGATGTCATACCTAGCATCGTGGGTATACAATCAGGATCTGGTCCGTCAGCAAGATGAAGTGATTGCAAGCGGTTCTGACGAAGAGGCTTTTTTGTATGGTCTCCGACAATTCCCATCATTACGGACCGTCACCGTCACGCCTGCTGCCCACGGGATGTTGTTTAGCCCCCTCCATATGACGCCAATGATCCGAGCCTTCCCACTTGGCTTCAACTACCCTCTCCCCCGCGGCTGGCCGGCTCGTGACGACCTGGAGCCTCCTTCAGAAGCTCCTCCATGGGTTGATGACGAGGACGAAGCTTGGGCTGGGCAGATTCAAGCGAATTGGCGTGGCTTTCTGCTCGTTGCTCATGCGCTGGCACAAGAGCGACACCACCACCAAGTGTCCGAGTTTCTCATCGATTCCAATTACCTTCAAACTGGCATCAGCGGTCGCCTGTTTGAGCAGCCTTGCGAAGCGTACGCAGATATAGCGTCGATTCTCGAGCTTCCCGGCCTGCGACGTTTCCATCTCTCCCTCAACCTTGAGGGACAGCATTACTATGACTGGCAAGCTTTTCGGAGTGGTCTCATGAAGGAGGCTCTGTCTAAAGCTGTGAATTTGGAGCAATTTACCCTGGCAACTGACATGACATTGGATGAGATGGATGAAGAAGTACCGCCCTCATTGGGGGACATTATCCCAATCAGCTGTTGGCCAAAGCTTCGACATTTCACATTGTGGAATTGGCATATTAAGCACAACTCTGATTTTCTCTCGTTCTTAGCCCAACTTCCGCAGACCCTAGAGTCACTTGAGCTCGGCGCGCTGGCATTTTATTACTATGAGGAAGATTACATTCATCTGGTACAAGGTATGCGTGACATGCTAGGCTGGCGAGAACGCAAGATTCGCCCCAGAGTCAAGATAACGGTGCCTCGTCCAGGCTACTATAGAGACGGGCACACTGTCCAGGTTGACAAGGAAGTCGAAGAGTTTTTATATGGCTGTGGTGACAATCCGTTTGCGGGAGGATCCAACGGTGGTGAGATGCCTCCCCGTGGCGTGGGGGTTACTCGTGATGCATTTCTCAAGGACTTTGAGGGGCCTTGGGAACTTTTCCCTTGGCAACACGCTCGCACATCTGGCTAGACATACAATAGAATCTTATACAGCACTAGCTACATGCTTTGAAGAGTACGTGTAGCTTTGGGCTTAGCTTTGGCCTTGAACCTTTATTTACCATAATCTACTTGCCATTACTATGGGTTGAAAATTATTTGACTCTGGCTCTTTTTAGTCTTCTTCTCAACCAACAGGTAGATTCGTCCTTTATTGAACCAGACTTTACATTTTTATTGGCGTAAGCGTTGAGATACCGACGCAGAGGTACACACGTTGGCTTGGAGCCCTGGGCAGTTCGCCTTGACCACAGGATGCCAGGTGTGAGAGGTGCCTGTCTGGTGGGGAGACTGTATTCTGGCACAATGCCGTGACAGCTATCCCACCGTCTGAACTTTGTCTTCATTGCACGTGGATGGCATGCCTGTCTGCACTGGTGGCGGCGTAACGATGCCGTCTGCCAATGTCGTCGTAGTAAAGGTTTCGTCAATGTCATCGTCATCAAAATACCCCAGGGGGACAACCACCAGGGCTCCGTCGTTACACAGTAGTATGTGCCAATAGCCAATCCTGAGCAGTCTTGTTTGACTGAGGGATTCATGGAATAGAGTTGATCGATTGTGAGGTAGTTGAGAACGTCTATGCAGCTTTCCCATCTCCGAGTCATGAAAGGCTCACCCGACGTCGTAAAGGGGCCTTTTTAGGGCCACATCTGTTCATTGTGTCTGATGAGGCAGAGAGAGTCAAAGTACTTAATACTTATTCCTATCGCTAATGCCTCTTGTTTCTACCAATCTTCAACCTTGAGATATTTCCGTTTTGTCATTATGTTGTCACCAAGGCAGCAACCATTATGGCTCTTTGCCACCATTCTACTTATAGCCCTGTTCTCTGACGTTCTCGTTATACTGAAACCCGTCGCAGCGTCTCCTCACCATCATCATGGCTACCAACATCATGTTCGTCGCTCAGAAACCAACAACCTCTCGGTGATGGCCAATCTCCAGTCATCGCCTCATGTCTTTGCAAATCTAGAAACAAAGACAGACACGCCAAACGCTCCTGGCCAGGGCGATTTCACATGTGGCCCTGATAAGCCATGTTTCAACAACGCCTGCTGTGGTGACAGCGGTTGGTGCGGTTATGGTCCAATATACTGTGGCAAAGGCTGTCAGTCCAACTGCGATGCTGTTGCCGAATGTGGCAAATATGCCAAAACTCTAGGCGCCGTTTGTCCTCTCAATGTCTGTTGCTCTGAATTTGGCTTCTGTGGGACTACTGCAGACTTCTGTTCCACCGGGTGTCAGTCTCATTGTGTGCAACCCAAGCCCTCAGGCACACCAGGCAACACGCAAAAGAGGATCATTGGCTACTGGGAAGCATGGAACTCACAACACCCATGCGGAAACATGGACGTTGGAGAAATTCCCGTTACATATCTCACTCATTTAAACGTGGCTTTTGGATACATTTCCCAGGACTTAAAGATCACCAACATAGACGGTGTACCATCTGACATTTACAGGAATGTAGGCAATTTAAAGGCTCGAAATCCCAGCCTAAAGTTTATTATCTCGCTGGGGGGCTGGGCATTCAGCGACCCTGGTCCCTGGCGCAGCGTTTTCCCTACGCTGGCCGCCTCATCGGGCAACCGTTCCATGTTTATTCAGAATCTATTGGGGTTCTTGTCTGAATATGGATATGATGGAGTTGGTACGTTACAAAGATTCTGGAACCCAAGCGACTTGCCATTCGTTACCGGTGTGCTAATTATTTATGATAGATTTTGGTAAGTACTGAGCTTACATGGATCGCAATGAGCCAATCTCTTCCGCGTGGTTTGCGATTCACTTCCAAGTATTGCCCAACGGGTCAACGGACAATTTGATTGAACATTTTCGGACCTCTTGCGCTCAAACAGCATCTAAAAAGATGAACCAAAGCGAATGCTAATTCTTTTTATAGATTGGGAATACCCCGGTGCGGATGATCGGGGTGGCAGCGACGCGGATGCTGCCAACTATGTTGCCTTGCTCAAAGACTTAAGAGAAGCCATCAATACCAGCGAGAAGGATTATATTATAACCTTTACTGCTCCGACATCGAACTGGTACCTGCGGCACTTTAATATCAAAGGCATGTTTATTTATTTATTTTATTATTAACGTCTACTAAGTAATCTAATTATATAAGTCCTTATCTAGGCACTAGGACAGTAGAAGCTGCTAAATTTAAATTAGGCATTTACTATATTTTAATATAATAAAAGAAAAGGGAAAGTATTAATTTATTTTATATATTTATTTTTATAAAGGGGGGGTTATATAAGCTTATTTTCTTTATTAACTTTTAAAAGTCTTTATACCCTTTATTACTAAGGAAATATTAAATATAAATAATTTTAAAAATTATACTTCTTTCTTTATTATATTAAAATATAGTAAATGCCTATTTAAACTTAGCAGCTTTTACTATCTTAATGCCTAGATAAAGACTTATATAACTAGCTTACTTAATAGACATTAATAATAAAATAAATAATAAATAAATAAACTAACTGGTAATAAGATTGCTTAATTATATCCTATTCTCTCTGTTAAGGAGATGTGGAATAACAAGGCTAATAAACTGCAACGCCCAAATGACAAAGCCTTATAACTTATACGTATAAATTACATACACACGTCAAATACTACTTCTATTCCATTATAACGCAGAAGTTAACTAAACTTAAACTTCTACGTTTTTATTGAATTTTCATTTCTATAAACTTGATCCTTAATTACCGAAGTGGAATGTCTGGCTACTCTTAAACCAATATGTACTCACCAAGCGGAGAAAGGAATGTGTAGCAAGATAGGGGATCCAGACGGGAACCTTGGGTTGGACCTTATGTTGCTCAAAAGATCCTCACAACATCAGTAGACGACCATGCAAGCTTCTGTGCTAGTCAACCTACTGGTAGTACTCTCTACTTGTCGCTTCGTAAATATTGCAGCTGAGACTCAGTCTGCACATGCGGCAATGTATTCACATCTAATGCCTATAGCATATTGGAGTGTATTTTTTGTGTAACTCTCCCTGCCGACTATCTAGAGTATCTGGTTATAAGATTTACTGTGGTAGCCAATTCAGGGAAGACCTACTGTTTTCTATGTTTTTGGCAATTCGATTTGAGATTTTACAACTTTTCATACATGATTGAGTATCTACTGTAACGTATTGATATGCCATTAATATATATAAGTAGATTCGACAGTGCATTAGGAGGCTGGCTATAATATTATACGCTCGGCAATATATATTACGAAGTGTAACACCCTTGTTTATATATGGGTAGTATATTAAGCAACTATCAAAGGCTGGGGCGTAGCCTTCCTTTAATCTAGCTGTTGCAGCTTTACTAAACCTCTTGATAATAAATATAACCTCTATATTAAGTAATTATTCTTAATAGATAAACCCCAATAGGATAGGGTATTAAACAGAAGGCAAACTAAGAACTATCCTAGATTTTAAGTATATAACCCCCTGAATAGTTAAAGAAACGCTAAACCCTCTGTTCTTATATTTATTAAAATCTCCTTAAACCTCCTTAATAAATAACTCTCTTCCTTAGGCTTAAAAAAATAAATATATATATTAAAATAAAGGTATATAGTTATATTATTAT
>MDJU01000026.1:0-115388 GCA_001721665.1 Trichoderma pleuroti
AAAGAAGAGAAAAAAATTGATGGTCACGATGCTCGCTAGCAGGACATCAATCAGTCTACAGCAGCAGCAGCAGCAGCAGCAGCAGCAACTACACCACCAACACCCGCGCGCAAGTGCTGTGCTAACCGTGGCCGTCCATTGACACGATCCAACAACGGCATGTACTAAGAATAACAATATAGGTACTATGTACATGCACAGGTCAACCAACTTGGGTGGCAAGCAAGCAAGCAAGCGAACCGGAGCTATTGATCGCATGCTGACCAGTCGCTGAATCCGGCAGCAAGCGTCCGTCACTCCATGGCCGCATGGCATGGCATGGCATGACATGACCTCGCCCTCGTTTCTCGGCCTTTTCCATGACGCCTCCCCCGTACTCACTCTATCTTCCCCATGGGCCTCGTGCTGACAGTCGACTCGGCCCAGCGTGGGGGAAGACGGGGGGAGCAAAAGCTGGAGATGCCACCGGCGCTGCCTCCCAAAGGGCAATTTTCGGTCGTACTCGGCGGCGCTATTCCACCTTTTGGGGGCCCTCTCCATCCGTGGTGGTTGGCGTGGGAGGGGGCGGCTCTTGAGCCCGGAGCAGCGCCCTTCCAGCGCCCTCTGCCTGCCAGGACGGGCTGCTTCCAGTGCTCTGCTGGTGCTGGTAATTGACCGAGCTAGGGGCGGCTTGGCGGCCAATTGCACAGTGGATGGCCCAAATCTGCCATCTGGAGTCATCTCCGAACTCTGGCACGGCTAGCTCTCGAGCATTGAGAAGGATATGCGGCAATACGCGGAGTCAGTCATGCGCCATCCTACTCCGTACAGCACTGTATACTCGCCGTCTTGTCCTCGTGCTCGTGCTCTTGCTCTGGCTGCGCTGGTTTGCCCGCAATCGCATCGCATCACGGGCGCCTCTTCGGCGGTTTGCCGGGTCGCTAGTGCTGGTGTTGGTACCGGTCGGTGCAGGTAAGGATCTCGACGGGATGCGCATCCATGGATTGTGCTCTCGCCAAAGCCCTCGTCAGTTCAGCCCATGACCCCTTCGATCGGATCATGCCTCGCCGTTGCGCGCATGCAAAGTACGATGCCAGACAATGGCGAGCTGCTAGTGGCACGACGGGCACTCCATCAATCAATCAATCAATCAATCAATCAATCCTCGCACACCGGGTGGGAGTGTGTTTCTCGTGCTTGGATGGAGTGGTTTGTGACAGATGATGCCGGCCCACGCCAAGATCTGCCCATCAACGAGGCTGACGACGGGATGCTACTGCACCTCGCGACGAGAGAGGTTTGAGCTACACTAGATGCTGGAGTCGACACAGCTGCCTCGGATCTCTCTGGCCGAAACCGCAGATGGCCCTAATCTACTACAGTACTTGCTTGCCCGGCCAATTCGTCACGCCGTTTCGCGATTCTCGAGACGTTGAAGCCGCAAACCTTCATCTCGGTTTTACTTTGCAGCCCATCGCGGCCGAGCGGGCTAGGCAGCGCAAGCCCATTCTCCCCTTCGGCCTTACTATTTGCCTCGTCAGCGGCCAACAGTCGGTTCTGCACCGACGAACCTGCTTCCACTACGGCCCAACACCAGATACACCGAGCAAACGAAAGAGCAAGCAACTGGTAGCTCCTCCAAACCTTGCCAAATCACGGCTCAGCTGCTTGTCATCGATGAACAAGACCTCACCACAAGGCGAACCCAATGCCCGGGCACACCCCCCAGCAACGCACTCCGTACACTAGCATGCCTCACCATGCACGTCTCCGGACCGAAACCCTCCCCACACGTCCGCCCACAATGCGGAGCTCGTCTGGGAAATTTCAGGTCACGTTAGTACCCAAGAGACGACGAAAAAAATTCCTTCCCACGCCAACGGGACTCGCTCTGCTGGCTCTAGGGGAGATTTCCGGGACATGGACGCCATGCCGAGTCGAGACGAGAAAATCCTTCAGCCGCGCCGCCTTGCCGTAGCACACGCTCTGATTGGCCAAAATGCCCTTGCGAGGTACGTATCGGTTCGTACCGAGGCAGACATTGGCTGGCGACGCGCGCAAGTACTCGTGCTGGCCGACACATGCCGTGAGTGTCTAGACCCCGTATTTGCTCATCTGATGAAGGGATTAAAGTACGGGGGCCAGGGGATGATGGGGAAGAAGGGGGTGAAGAAAATTTTTGGCCTCTCCATCACGGGACCAATATTCTGACGCGCTGACCAGGAAATCACAGTCAGAGTTTTCAGCTCTCCTTCATCCAGTCATCAGATCCGGCCCAGCAGCCGAGCTCGCTTGCTTGCCTTGTTCCCTGCTTTCTGGTAGTACATACTGCCTGCTAGCACCGAGTACATAGTGTGATGATGATGATGATGATGATGTCGAGGGTTCGTCCACAGTTCACCGCATGGCACCGATGTGGCTTGTCGTTAGCTGCATCCGGAGGGGGAGACGCCCTTCGGTACTAACATGCAGTCGGCGCGCGGACCCCATACGAGGCCATCGCGACGGCAGCCAAATCAAGCCCGAGATCGACTTGTCTGCTTGGACGAGCTCTGCAATTCATTGATTACCAGCAGCTCTCACTCGCAGTCTTGGCTCTCCCGCTAAGCATCGTGGCAGCCCACATTCCGCCCAGAAAGCAACCACCGCGCTTCTCCCCGAAAAGCAAACAGCCTCAAGACCACGCCCCCCCGGCGCCATCTGATTATTAACTTTGCCGTCATATATCCAACTGTAATTCTCGTATGTTTCACCCCCGTCTCGTCATCGTGGTACTGTAGGATCCGCCAAAGCTGCCACTACTACTACTACTACATGGACGAGTACGAGCACCTACCTGTGCACTATTGACGAGGCGCCGAGCTCCGGCAGCTCTCGCGGAGTGCCCTCGGTCGTATATACGTACTATTTACGACATGCTCCGTCTACCAACGCATAACAAAGGGGAGTCCCACAGGTCCCCATTCCCATGGGTAGCAGGAAGAAGAGAAAACAGCAAGTGGCGGAGAGCAGGTAAGCGTGAGCAGAGAGAAATGGCAGAGAGGGATGCTGAATGGCCGAGAGGCCCCGAGGATGGTGGGCGTACCCTCCCTGTCACGATATTGGTCTTCCAATGTCGCTTGGGACATGGCAGATGCTATGAAAGGAGCAGCGCGACAAAGGATCGCGATGGTTATCGATGGACGGGGGAGCGGATGGTGGATCTTGGTGCCTTGATCGGGGTGGCGACCCGATGCTGCATCTCCAGATGGTGGTGTCCCTGAAATTACCACCCATCTTACCACCAACTGCTGTTGCGCCACGGTCTCGCCCTCCACACTGCGAGCAACCCCAGCCCTCTGCAGTTGCAGGGCTGGTTGCTATACTATGTAGTACCTAGTTGCTACCTAGTACTACAGCAAAACGACGGCGAGAGCCAGTGCTTTGTTGGTGCTCTGTTGGCTCGGGACCGAGCGTATGTGATTCCCAATCTCCCCAGTCGTGCATTGTGCATGAGCCACAACAACCAGTAACGTATGAGAGGGCGTCCCGTCACCGCAAATATATTGCCGGGGGAGACGCAAGCATGGGTTCCTTTGGTCGACCTGCCACACCTGCGCGTCTGGACCCCAATTCGAGGACGCAAAAGGAATCCTCTCTCTCCTCTGCTCTCTGACTGGTTGAAGCTCGTCTTGAGGGCAAGACTCGCCCAATGAATGAGCAAAGACGGGCTCTGAATTGTCCAGAGAAGCCCAGCACACTTCTGCTGTATACTCGTACCTCTCTGCATGTTACCTTGTCACCATGACGAAGCAGACCAGTGTTTTTTTCCGTCGCATAAGCTGTTCCATCCGTGTTGACCTCGCGTACATGGAATACCACCTAACCACCAACCCACCACTCAAGTAAGCCCGTACCTGGTAAACGGTGGTCTCACCATACGGGTAGGGGATGGGCAAAACATTGCGATGAGATTGCCTCGCGCATGTTGCTTGTACCTAGTAGTAGCATCGACAAAGTTGGCCACAAACGACACACACGTTACGGAGAAAAAAACATGGACCACAATGTAGCAATTGCAGGCACACGGGCCAGGATGAGGGTTACACTCTTTCATCTGCCCAACGTGCTTCGGTGAAATTCTTCTTTCGTTGCCCATGCTTCTTACATGTACATTGATGCAGGGAGAGCGACAGAGAAGAGAGAGTAATGTAATGTACACTCCCCCCTCGTCTCCCTTCTCCAAGTCCATCCCTCCCCCCAATGCTACCTGCAGTTGACAAGTACCTGCTCGTAGTAACTCGACTGAGGCCCTGGGTCCGAAGCCGGTCTTTTGGGGTCTGCAGGCTTGGGGTTTCATTGTTTCTGGAGACTGCCCCAATACTTGCATGTAACTTGTTTCGTTTTGGTGTGGCTCGTTTTTTTGAAGCTCGGCGTGTTGTGTGTGTGCCAATGAGATGCGAGAGCCGCGTCTTCTACGGAGGACACTTATACTAGCTGTCCGCGGGTTTTTATATTGCATTGAAAAGACTCTGTGACGGGAAATGATGGATTGCTCCCATGGCGGACGAGGTGACTCTAAAGGATGGACCCTGGTGCCGATCCTTCATCTAGAGATTTTGACCAGTCGGGTTGGAGAACTGGGAGGGCACTTTACTTTGAAGGAGGTGTGTCGAGTTTTTTTTTTTGGAATCTGCATTGGCGAGGTGGTATCGAGCTGTTTGAATGAGGCCGAGAAACTCGCAAACAGAATCATCAATACGTGTATAGATGGGTTGTGTTCTGAGGGCCCCAGGTATATGAAATCTCCCTCAACGTTTTTTTTGGGAAACGGTGAGTACTATGATCTGTCCGTTGACTCGAAGGGGGGGGGGGCCAACCTTTGGGGCGGAAAAGCAAGATTATCGAATATATTCAAGCCGTGATTGGACATGTACGATGGGGTTCTGTGAGGCATCCCTCCTTGCCTCCATGCGTACGTGGGGGAGGGGGGACGGGGGACGGGGAGGAAGGAAGCAATCCGATTTCCATCTGTTACATGTACAGTCCGTAGGACTTTTTTTTTCCTATTCTCCATTCTCATGCATGCGGTCAAATCAAGGGTTGCCAGAAAAAAAAAGTTTGGCCTATCTATTTTGCATGGGGGGGGGGGGATGTTGCCGTACGTGTGACACCACACCCTCCGTTGCGGCGCTGCGGAACGCGCGGAAGGCTATCTCTGTGTGTATGTGTGTGTTTTTTTGTGGGAAAGGAGCATATACGGAATACCGCAAGGGATCTAGATAGAGTATGCTTAATTGGGAGTTTTTTCGGCGGGATTTGGATACGACTGAGGGGTTTGAGAAGGATATACAAGTTTGGCCGTTTTTTTTTTCATGTGAAGATGTGAATGAGGTTGTGAGTGCTCTTGTCTTGCTCATTGGGTTGTCGACTTGGAATGTGTAAGTCGCGTCATTTTGTAAGAGGGCGGAGGGTGATTCCTTAGGCTGAGAGGTTTGTACAGGCTGTTGGACGGCAAAATGGTCCGAGTTGACTCGGGATGGATGTTGTGTGAATATAGCCAAAAGCGTATACATCTGCATGTAAAATAGGATACATGTAGGGTAATATCATTTCCTTTCCAACCCCATCGCAGAACATACATGTAGGCAGTGAGGTCTGGGATAAAGCTCGGCTTTAGGCTGTTCAAGTCAACATGCCGGTTGACAAAAGGCTATGATATGTACATGTAGCCTTGGGTGACGGAGATGAGAAGACGCGAGACACGGGGATTGGCTGGACTTGGCTATTCTAGCGTTATGTAGAACATATCGTTGTCCCTTTTGATTTCTTCTTCTTACGCTTCCTAGTCGGTAGTTGTAAGTAGTGCATGGCTGGTCGATGGTTCAAGGACTATTCGACCTACCCTGGATAGCATTCATGTTCATGACTCTGTTGGCGTTTTGGCGGGTGTTTTGCTTGTGGGCACTAATTTAGGAACCTATTTAATCATTGTCATTTTAAAAACACGTGCATTGTTTTCTTCGAGCCCCTTTTCCAGTGTTGATGGAAACAGAGTCACCGTGGCTAGTTTTACCAGCGCAATGTAATACACCAGCTTAAGCCGGGCAACAATGTGTCGCCATGTGTAGCTTGACGGAGACTGGTAAAGTCAAGTAATGACCGGCAGATATCCGGGCTCGGTAGGGAGACATAGCCGAGGATACACATAAACGTGTAATTTAAAATGAGGTGCCGGTGCTCCACTAGATAAACGTGATGAATCCTAGCAATTAGGCACTCGTACGGCACGGTACGTGTATTTGACAATTTCCACAAAGACTTTTACAGCTTGAACACATGTAGGGAGTACGGATGAGCGGGCATTGCCGGGAGATGATATGTGGGCACGGCAAACTCGCGGGGAATCCAGGCATCAGCCATTGAAGGCTGGCTTTGAGAAGATAACCTTGAATCCTCGATAGACGTGAAACTTGCCGATAGCCGGCAGCTGAACCTCCCAAACCGCAGTCTCCAACAAATTACCTAGCTTCCGACGCGTACGGATTACAGTGTGCGCTTGTAATAACTAACGACTTTTGGAGCCAGCTGACATGAACATGTTCAATGGGATCAATGAACTAGCATCAAACATGGTTGGAAATACGTGTATGCTGACCCGACAGATGTCACTGTCCATACAAAATACGCGTACATGTACTCCGTACTCGTTAGATTGATGCTATTTTGCTGCTACTGTAGTAGTTTGACGGGCTGCGTGTTCGCGTACAGTAGAAGCGCATGCAAGTGCGTGTTTGGAGGATGAAAGGCGAGAAAATACAGCTATTGGAGTGGACCGGCTCGAAAATTGTTGCCTCATTGCTACCAAGTGGCCGCGTTCTTTGGACCGTCGTCTTACGGCCAAGACAGAGGTTTAGTTCATCGCACTCGCGTTTGAAGTAGCAATTGGACGATAAGGACTGGAGGTAGGCAGTAGAGAGGTAAGACCTGAATAAACCCCGCTTCCTTCGAACCATGGCGCGGCTGAAGCTGAGTGGCGTCCGTAATCAGGGGGATCCAACTCGTGATTGAGCAGATGTTGTGTCTAGGTAGTTGTGTGTTTGTTGTGAATCTACTACTATATTACGAAGAGAAGAGAAGACAACTCTAGACACACTGCTCTATTGTTTGATTTGGTTTCAGTCTTGATATTGGCAAACATGTTTCGGCGGGCAGTGGTTGTCTTTGCCATCCTGGCCGCACTCGTCGGTGTCTTTCTTGCCAGACAGCCTGCTCAAGAAGACCAAGTGTTGGTCAATGGCCGCAACAACACGGTTCTTATTCTCACAGACAGCCACCACGGGCTGTGTAACGCGCATCTGGCCACCGTCTCGGCACTGGTAGAGAACCATCCGTCGGTCGAGGTGCACTATGCTTCCTTCTCCGGCATAGCATCGGATGTTGAGCGTATCTCGGAGAATGCCCGGGCATCCAACCCAGAGGCAAAGATACACTGGCACCAATTGGAGGGCCCGAGCATCGTGGACGAAATCAAGGCCATGAGCAGCTTGCGGGAGATTATGACACCGCCGGGACTGCCTGGGCTCAAGGCGTTTGCAAAGATGGTCCCGTTCTTCTTGACGGCATGGTCAGACGAAGCACATCTGAGCCTGTATCAACAGACTGTGGACATTATCCAAAAGGTTGATCCTGCTGTTGTGGTACTCGATTCATTGCTCCGACCAGGTATCGATGCCGCCGTGAATCTCAATCGAACGCGCGCCTACATCACTCCGAATGCATTGACAGACCTCGTGGGCGCCGTACAGCCCCGAGGAGGGTTCTTTTGGAAATATCCTGGGTGAGTGTATTTGCACTGACGAAAAAGATGTTGCATGAGGTAAACAACTGATACCTCGGGATCAGGATTGCTTCGGGTCTTCCTTTCCCTGTCCCCTGGAAAGACATCCCGTCCAACATGTATCAGCAACTGTACTTTATCATCAACTTGCTCATGTCGTCAGCCATAAAGAACAAGCGCTCCTCGCTTCAGGCGCAGGGAATCCCGCAAGCCGTCAACCTCTATGAAATGTATCGAAAGGACGTTCCGTGGATCGCCATGAGCTACCCCGAAGCGGGCTACCCTCTCGAGTACATCCCGGACAACTTTCGCATAGTTGGCCCTCTGGTGCTCGACGTGGCGCCGGCCGAGACGCAGAGCGCCGAGCTGACGGGCTGGATCAAGAAGGCGCCGACGATCCTCGTCAACCTGGGCAGCGCGTTCCGATATGAGGAGCCGAGGGCTGTCGTCATGGCGGAGGCGATTGCAGCCGTGCTGGATGCCACGGATGTGCAGATCTTGTGGAAGCTACGTAGGGCGCATAAGTATAGCGACGACTTCTTGGGGCCGGCGCAGAAGTACGTTGATGAGGGCCGGCTGCGGCTGGAGACGTGGCTGGATGTTGATCCGACGTCGTTGTACAACACGGGGGATATTGCGGTGTCGGTGCATCACGGAGGAGCAAACTGCTTCTACGAGACGGTTCTGTGAGTTGCTTCAGTCTTTGATGTTGAATGCTTCCATCCCTTTCCCCCTAGCCCTGGTATCAAACTTCTCAAATGCTGCTCAGCGAACCATTTTCGAGTTCCATTAACACGGATCCAACACCGGACAGGGCCGGCATCCCGAGCGTCGTGCTTCCGCTATGGGCAGACCATTACAACTACGCCCAGACGGCAGAGTATCTTGGCGTCGGCATCTGGCCCAACAAGAAGACGGCGCCGGACTGGGAGGTTGCAGCCCTGGCCGAAGCATTCCTGGAGGCCCTGAGCGGCAACACAAGCATGGCGATGCGCCGGAATGCTAAAGCTATTGCGCTCAAGGGACACGAATATGGGGGCCGAAAGCTGGCAGCTCAACTGGTTGCTGAGTTGGCAGCAGGTGGGAAGTGAGAAGTGTGACCAGACGATACACTTTCATACAATGCACATGCAAGTGTTTGGTCTTTGACGAAGTAGACATGGATTTACACACAAATGTGTCTTGGCCTATGTAGTTGCTCATATGCCACAGACGTTGGCAGGGCGCTTGGGAGGACCACCTGATGGCCTCCAGACTGAGATATTTGCTCTTTTACTTGATTGATTACTTCCCAGAGATCTGGTGCCCCAACTTTCTCCACACTTTGGGGTGCGGAGGTTAGTTTAGGGTCTGCGGTTGGTCGAGCGAGATCATGAGATTGAGTGTGCTGGGTTTTAGCCTTTTGTGGCGGCATTGATGTTTGGGATCGGCTGATGATGGCGAATTGTGCTGGGAGGAATAGAACAAGGTTAATAGAAGGCTAGAATCCCCCCTTTCGCATTCTTGAACCGGATGAGATGAGTGTCAGACGTATGTTGCGTAACGGTGAGAGTGAAACAGTGTTGGACAAGGCCATTCAGCTACGGCTGAGCGTGGTGGCGTCCTTGGCTTGGATGATATGTCGGTACATGTATTTATTCGGCATTTTGGACTGTGCCGCTATTTGTTATTTACGGCACTTGCACGATGTTGATACATGGCTATCACGCCGCTTTGAGATTTTGAATGCTGGATTCAGGTTAAACGATCTTGATCTAACATGTATGTTGAGTGAAGAAACCAATATATGATCGTAGTTCTATATGGCCTGGTAGAATTATAGCAACTGTCAAAGAGTCATGCAGACTAAAGAGAGCCTCAAACAATTGCCCATGCAGGGTCCATCAGCGTCATCACGCGTTGAAGCCAAGGTTGAACGGGCGGAGCTGCATCAAGTTGCGGGGTTTGTATGGGGAACGGAGCACAGTGAACAAGATACGGTGACAGACCGAGTTGAGGCACATGTGCTCAGATGTTTTAATTACCAACACGCGTTGGTTTTGCTGCTGTTGCGTCCAATTGTTCAAGGTAAACGCGCCATGCGACTGGACTTGGGGGCCTTTTGGGCACAGGACTCAAAACAACGACACTGTGCAAGCCATAGACTTGGTGCTGGTGATACTAGCAGGATGATTTCTGTTGATACCAACACCTTGGCACGAGTTCTAGTTGTCAGAGACTTGTTCCGTTTCTGCAAGAATGGACGCCGATCTTGGAGTTGCTGCATGTTCCTGAATAGCGTTGCATTCAACTACGATTAAAGTTTGCGAGACAACGGGCCGCTCGTGTGTCTCTTTGTCTCACTCGAGCCCACGAGCGAGTTCTGATTCGATTCCACTGCGTGATGCTTGGCGGTGTTAGCGTGCGCAACAATACGGAACTATGCAGAGCGACGGCCACGGGCTTAATTGTTGTAGAACAATGAAGACTGTGCGGGGGCGAGATTCCTTGAAATGGAAGCACAGACCGCAACTCCACGGGTTAATCTCCATGTAAAGACAGGCATTACCCATGAACCCTGCGTGGCTGTGGCCTTGGCTGTAAAGAGAGGTGAGTTCGTATCGTACCGCATGTCTGTGGGAAAAGGCGGGATGAGATATGACGCAACCAGCACGGAGAGTTCTAGGCAAAGCTCCCACGGATAGCTGCGGTTGAGCAAGATAGCATCTCTTTTGCGTATTGGCAAAGCACAGACAAGTATATCCCCTCCCTAGTGCGTGATTCCATTTGATGTAATGTTCCGTAGCACCAAAGAGTTGCATCGACGCAAGCTCCACATGCACGAATCCTCTTTGGGGGCCGGTGGGAGCGCGCGTCTTACCTGGATGGTGCAGTTGAAGCTTCGAGCATGACCACCCCCCTTGACGCTGCAGCAACATCACGAGCAGGTTGTGGTTCAACCATGGCTGGGACGGCGGCGATGGTGTCATGGCCCATGCAAGTCTCGAGAAGAGTCTGCTTTTGCTGGTATCTTACAGTACATCTCTTCCCTGGTTGACTGGATCAATGCTTTGTCCTCTCCAGAGTTGTGCGTCTCGCTTGAGCTGTCTGGAGATAAGAGGGGATTGTCAAGGCCTTTGATACACGTACCCATGCCGATGTGACGGAGAATCCATCATATCGTTGGATGGGGTTTAATTTAAAAATCAAATATTCAATCTCTGCCCTCCGTAAGCACCAACAATCATCCAATTGATCGTCGCAAGTCCTCGACTGTTCAAGGTACACACTCTTCACAGTGCGCACATCACCATCACATGGGCAGCATCTCCGTCTCCAACTTGCGTGGCGCCAAGCATCCATGGATCAATCCTGCTAGCGCTCGCCTCCCACTAAACTGGGCTTGGATGCCTTCATCCTGTCAACTGATCAGTGGTCCTTTCAGCCTTTCAGCGGCCAAGATGGCGGAGAAGGACCCTTGTAAGCCCACTGAAGCCTCAGCTCCTAGTGTCATGTCACCATTTAGTTGGTGATGCTCCGCCTTTTCCTCTTCCTCTTCCTCTTCCTTTCCATCTCCATCTTCTCTCTCTCGCGAGAAGGGAGTCCGTTCTTCTCTTGGATATCATCTCTTTCTCGTATCCTCCATCACTTGCCCAGCTCTAGAGTGTCCAAGGCTCTGAGCTTGTCTGCGCGCCGGCCCCGCGTCTCTGCTGTGGGAGCTTCATCGGGGCGACTCATCCCGCATTCCAGCTCTGCGCCTTCGAGGCCGCACCCGTTGCTGCCAAACCTCGATTGTAAATAAACGACTCTCACCATGGCGACCGCGACGACAGCTTCGGCTGCGCCAACCTCGACCGTCCGGGTCGCGCCGCAAGGCGGTATCCTGGAGGGCGCCAATCCGTCCGTCTACGATCCGAAGAACCCTCTCACCATCTTCATCATCCAGGTCAGTACAGCCTTTCCGCTTGCTCGTTGATGTCGTGCAATGTTGACACAGGCGCATACAGGTCGGACTCATCGTCATCCTCTGCCACATCCTGCATTGGCCTCTGTCCAAGATCCGCCAGCCCCGAGTCATTGCCGAGGTCATTGGAGGAATCATCCTTGGTCCCTCTGTAATGGGCCATATCCCCGGTTTCAGAGACGCCATCTTTCCCGCTGCTTCCATCCCCAACCTTACCTTGGTCGCAAACCTGGGTCTTGTTCTCTACCTGTTCATGATTGGTCTCGAGACCGATGTCCGATTTCTGCTGAGCAACTGGCGTGTGGCCACCTCCGTTGCCTTTGCCGGATTGGCCCTGCCCTTTGGCGTTGGCTGCGGTCTCGCCTGGGGTATCTACAATGCTTTTCGCGATGACCCCGGCATCAAGCCAATTGACTTTAGCGTCTACATGTTGTTCGTCGGCATCGCAGTTGCCATCACTGTAAGTCCATTGTTTGACTTGTCTGGTTCGTCATTTCGTGAAGCTAACAGGACGACCTCTAGGCCTTCCCAGTGCTTTGCCGTATCTTGACCGAATTAAAGCTGCTCGATACCCCGGTGGGTGTTATTACTCTGTCTGCGGGTGTTGCAAACGATGTTGTCGGTGAGTACAACTTGGCATCTTGTTGACATGTGGCTCCTACTTACATGGTTTCCTAGGATGGATCCTGCTGGCCCTCTGCGTTGCGCTCGTCAACGCTGGCAAGGGACTTACGGCGCTGTGGATTCTTCTCGTCGCCATCGGCTATGTCATCCTCCTCGTTGTCGTCGTCAAACCCACCTTGCGATTTGTGTTGCGGAAAACGAACAACCTGGAGAATGGCCCGTCGCAAAGCGCCATTGCCCTCATCCTCCTCATCGCTCTCACCTCCGCCTTCTTCACGGGAATCATTGGAATCCATCCCATCTTTGGAGGATTTGTTGTTGGTTTGGTGATTCCACGTGAGCATGGCTTCAATATTCGCGTCATTGAAAAGATGGAAGATCTCGTTGGTTCCATTTTCCTGCCTCTCTACTTTACCCTCTCTGGTCTCAGCACCAACCTGGGCCTCCTCAACAGTGGAACCGCCTGGGGCTATGTCTTTGCCACGACCTTTGTTGCCCTCATCACCAAGATCATTGGTGCCTCTCTTGCGGCTCGTCTGAATGGTCTGGTCTGGAGAGAATCATTTGCCATTGGTGTCTTGATGAGTTGTAAAGGTCTTGTGGAACTGATTGTCTTGGTAAGTTGAGAATGAAGCATCCATTTTTACCAAGAATTACGCTGACATCTATACTTTCTAGAACATTGGCCTTCAAGCCCAGATTCTCAGTGTCAGAACCTTTACCATCTTTGTTGTCATGGCCCTTCTCACCACCTTCTTCACAACCCCCGTCGTCTCCTTCCTCTACCCTCCTTGGTATCAGAAGAAGATTGCCGCCTGGAAGCGTGGCGAGATCGATTGGGATACTGGTGCTCCGATTACCCAAGTCAACGTCACTCCTGGAGCAGATGCGTCCCCCGAGAGAGTCCGGCGGCTGCTTGTTTACCTTAGACTGGACAACATGCCCGCACTACTCAACCTTCTTTCGCTATTTGGAAGCTCTCACGCCGTAGAAACTCCAACCGGATCATCCGAGGAAAGCTCAAAGAGAAATCACGAGGACGCACTCAAAGGCCCAGTCCGAGCTCATGGTCTTCGACTCCTCGAATTGACAGACCGTGACTCTTCCGTCATGACGGTGGCTCAGGTCGACGAATACACCAGGCACGATCCCGTTGTCAACATCTTCCGCAGCGTCAGCCAGCTTCACAACATCTCAGCCTCTGGAGAGGTTGCCATTATGCCAGAGGATCGCTTTGCAGAGGCCCTGGTTTCCCGCTCATCCAACATGTCGTCAGATCTCCTTCTCATGCCGTGGACCGAGACTGGTAGCATGGGAGATGCGCAGATTATTTCCTCTGCAAATGTCGAGGACAGGCTTGCATCTACCTATCTGTCGTTTGTCAGGTCGGTTCTCCGCTCCATTGACCACAATGTCGGCATCTTCTTCACTCGAAGCCGAGACGACGTCAAGAACAAAGGGCAGGAACAGGCAAATGCTCGCCGACAATACTCGTATGACGTCAAACACGAGTTCCCGACTGCTCCCCTTGTTGCTCGTACTCAAAACATCTTCTTCGTCTACTTTGGTGGACGTGATGACAATTTCGCTCTTCAATTGGTTATCCAACTCCTCGAGCGCGAGCGCGTGACTGCAACCATCATCAATGTTTCTGAGCTTTCCGAGAAGTCCGCATCAGCAAACGACAGCATTCTTGATGCAGTCATGGGCAAGCTTCCCCGCGATACAGCTTCCCGGATCAAGGTTGAGAAGTTTTCTGTTGCTCCCACAGTTGAGGAGCTGCTCAGCCATGCTGACGCAGCTCCTAGCGCCACCGAGACGGATGTCTCGAACCCAACCTTGGTGGTTTTGAGCCGCAGCGGTGGAGTCAAGTTGGATGAAGGAAAGCTTGCAAGCAGACCGAGAGAGGATGTGCAGAGCTGCCTGGGTACCCTTGCTTCCCACTTTGTAGCTAGCGGTGTGACGACGGATCTGCTGGTTGTGCAGGCCAAGCTAGGCGCTAGTTCGTCGTGATGGATATGATACCTTTTTTGGACATGGTGCTTTGGAGTATTTAGTCATCTCTACATCTGCATATATGAGCCTGCAGATATGATATTCATGTACTAGCTGCATCTCGAGTTATTTATTAGCAATACCATTACAGCCATGCTGTTTTTGTAGTGCACACTGTTCCCCCTGTGACATGTAAGCCGTTGCCCATGACAGTGTTTACGGTGGAACCCCATGTTTTGTGCAACAGTTTGAGTGTTGAGCAGGGCCTACCTCTTGGATTACTCGGGCTAAGTGACATGAGTGTGTAAGTTGAGCAAGTGCTGGAGTAAGTATATCACCGTGTGCAAGTCAAAGCCGCAAAATAGACCAGATAATGGGCACTAGAAAGACAATTCGATACTGATATTCCATACTTTGTTGAATTCATCGATCTAATGATCGATCTTGGCATTAGATGGTAGGTAGCAACTAGTAAGCTTGGAGAATACATGACAAAGCTATTGTGAGACTGGTAACGCTTGAGATATCATACTATGACACTGCCTCAACAGTATCTTCTAATTTCCAAGTCCAGCAGCCTTGAATCGATAGATAGGTGCCGTGCAGAACATGACTCTTATTTCCACTTTGTTTATTTCTTACTGTTAGAGACCTAGAACTTGGATAGCGGAAGGGGCATCTAGGTTCAAGCAAGGCTTTGTGGCTTACATTGGAGCTAGGGAAAGAAGAGGCCTCCTCCTTTGACTGAACGAGAAAAGAGGTAAATGCGGCCTTTATCGTGTACGTAGATGCCGGAGAGTGGCTACAGAGCCGTGTATCCGGCTCTTTGACCGGACAATTCTTTTACTGTGTTCCATATTCCTGACACTTGCCATTTTTTTTTTTCAAATTTGTTTCTCATATTATCCAACTTACTCCTCGTCATCGTCAATACTAGACTTCTCGAAACGTATAATAATCGTTATTTAGAAGGCCTAATCCGTGGAGGAGAAGAAGCTCAAGTTGATGTGTGTTGTACAAGTGAACAAAAGAGGACTACTAAAGGGCCGGGTAAGGTATTTGGTATGCTTGGATGTCTTTTTCATCAAATTAGCTTTGAGATGGGATTTGTTTCTGTTTTAGATAAAGAGATTTGCTGGAATATGGGCAGGTCAACAATGAGAAGCCGGGTTATTAAGCAATAATTATGCACAAGTATATTGTAAAGTGATGAACTAGGATGGAATGCTTTATGTATGTATGTAGTATATGGAATAAACACACTTTATTATTCCAGTACTGTCTGCAGCGTGTGTAAAACGTAGATACTCATTTTGTCAAGCAATAGACCTTTGGAGGGATTTTTGTTTCCCCGCGTTAATCATGATATGGACCCAGTTAAGCAGCGCCTCTGCTTAGCTACCAATGAATTCTTAGACTCTCTGAGAATTTCGGTCTTTGTAGAGACCTACCATCTACACTTGTAGATTGTGGGAGGCAGTAATGATGGAGAACAGACTTGGGGACCATAGGCATAAACCGGTTACTGTTTAACATACAAGTGATGGTCAGGCATTAATGGAAGGCTCTGGACATCTCACCCCTCTCCCTGGAGCAGCTTGCCAGACAATTGTCTATAGCTAGCCTTTTGAGTTCGGATAAAGATGTTCTCGACTTGCCCATGTCTGCGCGATCAGCAGTAACTTGGATGGGTTCTCGATCACCTCACATAGGGATGCTGTTAAGCAAATCCATCTCAAGGCTCTTTTGAAAAGCTTCCTTTGCTATTCTTGTAAGAATGTGTATAACTGTTCGTCCGCGTTTTGTATCGTGTCGAATACATCGTGTCGAACACCAAGAAGCGGTAGGTAATAGTGTGGGTAATCTTCGAGAAACTTTTCGATGAGAAGGAATGCAAGCATTGTGTGCTCAAGTGAAATCCTATCACTGGGCAAGTTAGTGAAAAGAGAAGGGAGGAGAGTGTACTGGATCTTCCGCCAATGCAGGGCTTTGTTAGAAAGGGTTGAGTATGCGGCGTGGCCATTACCCCTATTCGTGTCGGAAACAAATGGTACAATGATGAAGAGGCAATCGACCCTTTCATCAACTTATTTCTTTGATGTAAAGGGCCGCTATTGCAAGTAAATATACAGAGGCGTTTTTGGAGACAAGTAAAGGGGGATTGAGAAACAGACAGAGCCAGTGATCCAAAGTCAAGGACCTAGGGCTTGCTGTACGCAGTAGGGTGTCGAGATTAGTCTTGACTTATGGACTTAGGGCAAGCCCTTCTCGGGCTTTCAGTTTATATGGAAATGTTGAAAGCCTTGAGCTGAGTTTGTGACAGTAGCGGTGGTGCTGTAACTTGCAAGTCATGATACAATGAAACAACATGGACGTCAGGGGGCACACCGTCCCTTTAGGATGGTTGGGCATGCGTCAACTCCAGCAGATTGTTTACAGGCAGCTAGAAGAGTGCAAATAGGGCTAACGCGCTTGGAGGGAAATATCGTCCAAGTAGGGCACAAGTTGGAACGACAGAATAATGCCTCTGCCTATGATCACTCACAGATATTGGGATAAAGGGGGGGGGGAGGGAGAGGAGGCAAAAGGAGTCGGCGACTACACGGCTGCCGCATGATGGAGAAGCATTTGATTTTGCCCGCCTCTTTTTGGCGCGAATGCGGATATACCCTTCTAGGAAGTAGAAGAGCATCACATGCGGTGCAACAATGAGAATGAGGTGGCTCTCGATACTAAAGCCGTGCCATACCGCGGCGTTGGATCCATCCCGGGGCTAGGGCTTGTGAATGGGACATGTGTTGAGGGAGTCAAGGAGGCAATTGATTGATGCAGCGGCAACAATGAGAGGAAGCGTGAGAAAAAGTCCTGCCATGATCATTTTTTATCCCGGGCTGCATCTCGGGCATGGGCACCCCAGCGGGCGCGATATTAGCCCTGGTGTTGTCTCTCCATAACAGAGGTCAAGTATCGCGGATGAACCTGGTGAGAGCGGTGGCTATGAGCGATATACGTTGGAGGCACCTGGGGCGTGCTGAGGTGGGAATTTTTGCCCTCTTTTTCCCTCCCTTTTTTCCTTTTAGGACGACACTAAACACGGAGCAAGGAGCCGGGACTATGGGGATCGGCAGAGGGAGTGAACAAGTTGCCAGATGCATATATACGGGGGCTGTGATTGGCGAGCGGCATGGGCCCTACTGAAACAAGCAAGACGAAAGGGCTTGAGGCTCTCGGGCCATGGGCAGAGCCAGGCTGGATTCGACCAGGCGGCATCCGTCATCCTACGTCACAGCTGCCGGTTTGTGTGCATCTGGAACTGGCGAGAGGCCTCCCTCTGCCTGGTGGCAGTATGAGGCATTTGGGTTTGGAGCCAGGGATGGCTGTGCTTCTTGTGGTCTTTTTGTTGCTGCTTGTTTGTTGCGGTGAAGGCCTGGATTCATTCACCGTGTCTAGACCAGTCCATGCTATTTTGACCATGGAAGCAGAGAGTAGTTGGGCAAAACTAATTGCCGTTGTTTCGTATTTCGTTCATTGAAAGTTTTTCGAAGTACTAGCTGTTCCCTCGGCGGAGCCCGTTGCCGTTCCGTTTGATCTCTTGGTGTTGTAGTCTAGACAACTTATACACTTATACGTGTAATTGTGTGCCAAGCAAGATTGTGTGCCAAGCAGGAATGAGGAGGAGGTCTACGAGGTATTCACTAACACGGTCATACACACACCGCTGTGTTTTCTTGTTGAATCCAATGCTCTATGCCATGCTGGGCGATGAACTGATGTCAATGCATGCACCGGCTTCTGCATGGCTGACCGCTTCATGCCTAGAACGCACATACGGATGAATTGGTCATATCGAGTACATATTCACACACGCACACACACACACGCACACACACATACACGCACACACACACACACACACACACACACAATACAACGTACAGTAGTCCACTCTCCCACGCATCACCACGCACGTTATCGCTGCGGAAAAGTGGTAGAGCGACGGAACCGCCAGGTCGGGGGACCGGCTGGTCGAAGCTTGCCCGCTCTTCTGGCAGCCCTAAGCCATGTCCGTCAGAATCCCTGGCCGTGTACCCGCGACCTTGAGCGAGCTGGAGGCACCGTGTCGACTCGACAGCGTCCGCACTGGCTGGATCCTCACGCACCGGGCTGGAGCCAATAGTGCATAGATGCATATTACGCCCGGGTTATTGCATACCGGCAGCACTACGATGGCATCCTCCAGCGTCTGGCTCGTGCCACTCCATGATTCTGGATCCTCCCATGTCGAACCGGATCGCTGCCACGCCACGCCTCATCCGGAATGGCAGTCAACAGCCTCCCCATATTTTGCCATGAGCTTATCACAAAGCGAGCCTTGGCATCTAGGAACACGCACGACCCCCCTACCGAGCCGCTGCAGTCGCCTGGAGGGCAAACGAGACGAGCCTGTTCTCTATCTAGCCGCCTCCCCTCTTCTGCCTGGACGCAACGCGTACTGTATGATGACCTGTACCGAATACCTGCGCCTCTTGAGCTCGGCTACAGCGACGTGACAAGTGATCAATCATCTGCTCGTGAAATTACCCGTAGGGACGGACAACCGCAATCAGCCAGAGAGGGCAATATCGCGGGCTCAACCTCCTTGAACCTTGCATCGAACAACTACTCCTACTCGTACTCCCCTCTCCACATGGCATCTGAGGGCACAGACAGACTACGTACAGCACAGCGTTCCAGCCCTAAAAACCAACCTCCAAAAGCGGACCACTGTTTGTTCGGCAGCGACTGTTTAGCGGCCGCTAATTTGCGTCGTCGACTTGGGTAGTGCTGCCAGCTCCGCCTATCACAGGCACCATACAACAGGATGGGCGACAAAAGCAGCAACCAGAGAGACGGACGGCCCCGAGCAAAATGCTTGGCATGTGTGGTAGCATTCATACTGAGACCAAGCACCACCGCACCTTGAACGACTTAAAGAGCTGCTCCCCCTACGTCTAACCCTTCATGGCTACATAACCTCTGTATGTCTGTCTGTCTGTTGCAGAACTGACTCGGTTTATAGGGAGGGAGCTTTTGCCCACTACAACCGGTGCTCTCGTGCTCTCTCCTCTCCTCCCCCTACCTTTCTTCGGCTCGGCTGGATCAGCTGTATCAACAAAAGGCTCGCGCAGAATGACATTGACGGCTTGAAATCCTGTCATTCCAAAAACTCAGCAGCCACGCGGCCAAACCAGTTGCGCCGACACACAAGTTGGACAGCCATGATTTAAGCGCAGCGCAGCTCACGCCAAACGTGACCAAAACGCCAGAACACGGGCTACTCAGGGCATATTCTGGCACTGCGGACGCCAATGTTCTAGTGGGAGGCGTTGCCGTTCTTTCTTGCGCCACTTGTGTCAAAATTTTCCGTCGCTGTTCTACGGTATCCTCAATTCAATTGCCGCATCACCAAGGCTAACAACTACCCACTCATCAAGAACGGCAAGCTACGGCATTGCTGCTACTGAGTAGAGAGGTCTTGTCGAGTCGAGACAACTGGACCTTGAGGCACTAATAAGCAACATGAATAAGTTTCAAGAGATGGGGGCCCAGGGAGCCGAGATTTTCGCCGTAGCTGGTTGCCGAGGACCTCCTCCCCCGAGAGCCGTCGCGAGAACAGGTGGCCGTAGTCCTTCCTGTGAGGGGAGCGGGAACGCCTCCTTATGTATTACTACTACTGGAAGTGAGACGAGAACCCGCTTCGGATCTTTTACCAAGATATCTCTAGTGGAACTCTCATCTGCACGTACTTTACCGAGTGCTACGTGGTGCAGGTGCTCGCTACGGGGCATACGAGTGCATGGTGAAACTCTGTGCATCTTATCTACAGACCTTCCTCGTTGGAGTCCGGGACCGCTTCACTCCGTTGCTTCTGGTTCCTGTTGGCTGTGTGAAAGCGATGGTGAAACTAGCTTCTTGAGAGGCGAAACGAGTTGATTCCACGGCGGTTTGCATCACAATTGAGTTTGGCGCATTGAACAGCAGATGAGCGCATTATCCGAAGGGTTAGCACCACCACATTCCTAATGTCCGAAAGTCGTCATCTTTGCATGATGAGGGATTCGGAGTTATTTTTCGTTTCCTCCCAAAAACAAGAAAGAAAGAAACCAAAAAAATCTCATCAGCTCATGCGCTCGTTGGTCACCGTCGATGGTTGCGTGTCCTGAGTGAGGGTTGGTGTGGAGTAGCAGCAAACCCAGCTTTTGAGACACTCTCCATTCACCCACGTGCGTGAGCTACCGTTGTCAGATGGAGACGGACCAAAAGACCCTCTCAGCGCCCGTTGCCATTCTGCCGGACAAGTATCAGCCGGCGATTCAATATTGGCCACCGTCCCTTTCCCACGTGCTCGAGTCCTGGCCTCTCTCTTGGTTGCAGATACTGACTCTCGCCACTGACTGTCTTTTAGTATCACGGTTCAAGACACCGAAAGACCTTTTGACGAGTTCAATAGTTTGTCTAGAACACGAACAACGGGAGACTCCGACACGAGAAAAGAAGAGATTTTTTTTTCTTCTCCAATAGAGCCGTCTTAGTGTTGCTAGCAGACACCGTCGATTTTCTCCACTGCCAAGCAAAGATTCCTTCATCGCCAAGTGTCTTGGCCGATATGGCTCTGTCGCCCAACAGAGAGTGTCGCATGCTCAATTGCCAATTGCTAAATCGGTAGGTGGTGCTACATGCTATACGGATTTAACGCCCATTTTAGGCGGATTGTACGAGTAATTCCCGTACTGGAATCTTCAGGGTCACCATGAGGCCGTACACAGAGAAGTGTGACGGTTCACAACGTTTCGTCAATGCCTCTTTCATCCAGAATGTAGATGTCATGTTTGGTTGTCATTACTATTATGATTGTATTGTACTACTATTTTACATGATGCCCGTGTACGTAACCGCTATCTCGGCTTTCCCTGATGGTTCAACGCTTGTCTCAGCGCCTTGTCTGCCCTTTGTTGGCGCTTCTTGAATGTTCTGAGAAACATGTCGGGAATGGGGTGCTTGCTGTTTGGGTGGTTGGGATCGAATTCGACGCTGGCACTAGGGCCAAACGCACGGGTTGTCGTCTGGACCGCGTAGTGCAGCAGATCCGATCCGATTCCCCTTCCTCGGTATCGCATCTTGGTGGTCCAGGCGCGGATGATGCCTCGACCAACCGTGCTGGGCTGCACAGCGTCCTTCTTCTTCTTCTTATTCATCTCCTCGCCCTCCAGCCTCAGCACAACAGTACCGATGATGTTGTCGCCGTAGACGGCTGCGATGACGGTGTCTTGCTTGCCGTCAGGGCCGGTGATGAAGTCTTTCCATCGAAACTCCTCGGCTCGCTGAATATAACCTGACGTATAGAATCGAACAAACGACAGATACAAGATGATGGAACCACAAATCATTGTCATGAGGGTACCGACGCCTGCATGCTGGTATTGGTGGTATGCACCAGCGCACATGGCGAACAGCCCCGCGATGCAGAGCGGGTTGAAGATGATGGCCGCAGAGGCGGTTTGGCGCTGCTGCGCGATGCTGTCAGCGACTAGGTGCAGCGCGTCCTGCTTCTCCTGGTCTCGCGTGACCACTCTGTACGAGAGCTCCGGAGCGTCGGCGAGCGCATCGTCGGCGTTGTCGTTGTCGTTCCGGGGCTTGTCTGCCATGGTTTGCGTGTGTGTTGTGAGTGACATGTTGAGCCTTGATAGCACAAGCTGACAAAAAAAAATTTAGATCCATGGCCCTGGCTGGTGCTAGCGGGGGGAAGCGAGTGAGAGCTGCGAATGCTGGGATGAACCGATTTTTTTCTCGTCGGGCTCACGCGATGCAAGAAAATAGGCAAAAGAAGGACCAAAAACAGGCTCAAAAATTAAAAATCAACCTTGAAAATAAGCTGCTCAACGAAGCCGGGGGCAGGCCATGGCTTACAGGCTGCAGGCGAAGACGCAAGTGGCGTACATGAGTGAATTTGGAACTGATCAGCAGTTGCTCGACAACAAGTGGCTTTCAGGCAGCGTGGATTCAGCACCATCTTGAACTGAATCGAAAGGCAGACTTTGATGGAGATTCAGCAGCGCTGGGGCGAGCACGTGGGACGAGGCAGGCAAGCTCATGCGCGGAGAGACTCTGAGGCGAGGTGGATAAGGCGAATAGCCATGGGTCCGATCCCGAAATCGTCGGTGTCCCAAACAGGCAACCGAACGGTTCCACCCGCCTCACTCAGGTTCGGTCTCGAAACTAGAACGATACAGCAGAATGAGCCTCGAGGACAAGGCGACGAAGCTCAGCTGCTTGGCCTCGAGGCATTCCAATGGCCTCAGCGCAGGCGTGCCAAGCCGCGAGTCGATTGCCGTCATAGCCAGGACCCTGGGCTTCCTTTTTGGCTTCCCGGAAGCAGGCTGCGCAGACGCATCTAAATTTCAAGCATATGCAGATGCGAAGAGTGGAGAGATGCGTTCCCCCGTATTTGATGGGTTGATCGAGACAACGTGGTGGCATCGCGGCTCCTCATTGGCCGATCCTCCACAACAACACACTCGGGTCAGCATGGCTCTGGGCTTTTCCCATCGACAGCCCGGACAGGCATCAGTGGCCAATAGCTTCGTCTAGATAGCGTCGTAGTGCCTGATCCTCTGCCCTTCCATCTCCGTCTGTGGCTGCATTCGCGTCTTCTATTATCGGTTTGGCCCGCTCCGAGGGGGCAGACTAGACTATTCAGACCCTCGGTCGTCTTGGCTGGGAAAAGCCTCCGACGACTCGATCCACGATGGGCTAAGGTGCCTGAAGACGATTAAAATTAATTCTCCTTGGGTTTTGGACGGGAAATCGTCGTGGTCCTGGTCTGTATATATCTCCCATGGGCCTGTCCCTAGCAATTCCTTGGCCCGTTTCCTCCCCTCCCCTCTCTCTTGCTTCTCAACCACAGGCGTTGAAGAACCCCCTTGTCTTTTTCCCTCTTCTCTTAGGAGAGAGAGTTGACATTGAGCTTGTGTTGTTGTCTCTCATTACACTTTTTCCTTCTTCTGTTACCAAAAAAACAGCCCCCCCCCCTTTTTTTACCATGGCGTTCGGTAAGACCGCCGGAGGCAACAGTGCCTACCACAACTACAACAATGATTTCCTCCACGTCCAGGATCTCAACGAGCGTCGTCGTCTGGCCCTCGCCGAGATCGACAAGGCTCCCTTTGGCTGGTACCATGTCCGCGCCATTGTCGTTGCCGGTGTTGGTTTCTTCACAGACTCTTACGACATCTTCACTGCCTCCATGTTGACCGTCATGCTGGGTATCGTCTACTTCCCGGGAGTTGGCCAGATGCCCACCTCCTCCGACAGTGCCATCAAGCTCGCCACCTCTGCCGGAACAGTCATTGGACAGGTTGGATTTGGTATCGCTGCCGATTTGGTCGGTCGTAAGCGCATGTACGGTCTCGAACTTATTGTCATCATCTTCGCCACCATTGGCCAGGCCCTGACCAGCGGTTCTCCTGCCTGCGACGTTATCGGTCTCATCATCTTCTGGCGTGTCATCATGGGTGTCGGTATCGGTGGTGATTACCCCCTGTCTTCCATTATCACATCCGAGTAAGTGCCTCTACACCTACATCTCGTCGCCTGCTTCGCTGGAAAGAGGTTTACTAATGCGGGCTTGCTACTATACAGGTTCGCCTCTACCAAGTGGCGTGGTGCCATGATGAGCGCCGTCTTTGCCATGCAGGGTCTCGGCCAGTTCACTGCTGCTCTCATCATGCTGTTCGTCACTCTCGGCTTCAAGGGCTCACTGTCTTCTGCCGCCACCACTGCCACCTGCACTGGTGTCTGCCAGCTGGCTGTTGACAAGATGTGGCGTACCCTGATCGGCTTCGGTGCCGTCCCCGCCTGCATTGCCCTCTACTGTAAGTTGCCATTGACGACCATTGGCATAAATGTATCGTGTCTCCTAACTGGGTTTATCCAACTACAGACCGTCTGACTATCCCCGAAACCCCCCGTTACACCTTTGACATTGCTCGTGATGTCGAGCAGGCCGGCGACGATGTCAAGGCTTACATGACTGGCAAGCGTGAGGGCCACCCTGACGAGATTGCCCGCGTCACCGCCAACAAGGCTGCCCAGGAGTCTCTCCAGGTCCCCAAGGCCAGCTTCCGCGACTTCTGCAGCCACTACGGCAAGCTCAAGAACTTCCTCCTCCTGTTTGGAACTGCTGGTTCATGGTTCTGCCTCGACGTTGCCTTTTACGGCCTCTCCCTGAACAACGCCACCATTCTCAAGGTCATTGGCTACTCCACCAAGGGCAACCCCGACGTCTACAACTTCTTGTACAACACTGCCGTCGGCAACATTGTCATTGTCCTTGCTGGCGCCGTCCCCGGATACTGGGTTTCCGTCGCCACCATTGACACCCTCGGCCGCAAGACCATTCAGATGGGTGGTTTCGCCATTCTGACCATCCTCTTCATCGTCATGGGTTTCGCCTACAACCACATCCCTTCCAACGGCCTCCTTGCCATCTACGTCTTGGCCCAGTTCTTTTTCAACTTTGGTGAGTAGTTTCTCCCCCTTGTATAACAAGAAGAATAAAGGCTAACATAAACAGGCCCCAACACCACCACCTTTGTCGTTCCCGGTGAGGTCTTCCCCACCCGTTACCGTTCCACCTCGCACGGTATCTCGGCCGCTTCCGGCAAGATCGGCTCCATCATCGGCCAGGGTGCCATTGCTACCCTCCGCACCAAGGGCGCCACCAAGGACAACTCTGCCCCCTGGATGGACCACGTTCTCGAGATCTACGCCCTCTTCATGCTCCTCGGCTGCTTCACCACCTGGTTCATTCCCGAGACTGCCCGCAAGACCCTCGAAGAGCTCAGCGGTGAGGACGACTACGCCGTCACCCACCGGGACTCCAACGGCCCCGGCTTCGAGTCCGAGGTCGTCACCAAGATCTCTGCCGATGTCGAGGCTGCTCGCCAGTCTCCTGAGCCTTAAAGAAAACCCCTTGGTAAAAAAACGACATGGCGTTGAAGGAGGAGGAGGAGGTTTCCCTTTTGGTTTCCCTTGTTTTCATATTTTAGGCTCATGAATCTTTGCACGTGCATATGAAGGGTGTTTGCATACGGTCTTGATGATGATACCACTCGCTTATATGCCTAGCACGCTTAGCAAAATCGTTGAACGCTACAAAACTCACAGATATTAAAAAAATACCCCCTTTTTTTCCTATGGGCAAATATATACTTATCTAATACTACCTAGTCATTCATTCCTTTCTCACATGAAAAAAATATCCCATGCTGTGTCTTGCGCGCCCCAATGTCTTTGTAGTAGTTGTTTACGTGTAAGTCGTCGTACCTTGTCCGCGGCCCAATGGAGAGGCCCCGGAAGATGCCGACAGGGTGCACCAACCCACCCCCCACATGACGTGCAGGGTCGCGATGCCAAGGGTTTTTCTGTGCATGCAACTGAGAGTTTGGGTGTGTGGATCGGATGGAGAGTTTTCTTCTTGGTTGTTTATGGAGTGCATGTGGTAGGGCTGTGTTGTCTTGGTCGTAAGAGGGGGTTTTTCTTGTTCATGTGTGGATCGAGGTAATGTTTGGATATGTGGGCGGTGAAGGGATTAATGGATATGATTTTGTAAGGTGAAGGGATGGTTACGGTGTGATGGTGGTGGTTGGGTTTTTGCGTTATTTGAAGAGAATGAGTGTTGAGTGCAGTGAGAAGGAGGGTTGATATTGACCACTATTCACTTGGACATGAATGTTACTGGTATAGGAAGCAAGTGTTTGACTGGCTCGAGATATTCATGGCTTCTGGAATGACTTTTTGATACCTAGGGATATGAAAGGATGGTGTTGTGTTTTGGGGTTGCTGACAAAATCTTGCCAGCGCATTGCAATATTTGTGTGAGGCGCTATGTTGTATAAGAGGTTTCAGAGTGGGAGCAGAGATGAAAGCCACAAAGGAGAAAATAGAGATTCATATTCGATGCTCCTAGATAAAGGCATTGCCTAGTAGAGAGCCAAAAAAAATATGAGAGGGGAGAAGAGCGATAATAGAGACGATGTGGCGGGATGCTTCGTGTTGTTACCAGCACGGATCCGGTGTAAGTGAGAAGAGGAACAAGAAGCAGAGGAGGATCATGTGGGACATGCGGTATTTTATATGCGCATCTTTTTACGGCACCATCTCACATACGTCTTAATTAATCAATCGTGGGACGCAGGTAATATGGGAGAGAAACGGGATGGGATTGCGCCATGTGCAAGAATTAAATATGGGAGACAGAAGAAGGCGAGAGATGAGATGGTGGGCGGGCGAGGGTGGCCTGTTTGTCCGCAGAATGGCAAAATGGCAAAAAACCAGCTGGAGTGGCCAAGTGCCGAGGAGGGGGTCGTGCATTGCATATGCGCATTGCATAGAGCGGGGTTTGCACCCTTGTAGTGAGGTGAGGTGCATTTCGTCCACCTTGCAGTGAGATGCGATACGCGCTCTCTCGGCCAACTAAAATGCCCGACAGCTGAACAAGGACAAAAGAGAGGAGAAAAAGCGGGAAATTGGAGAGAAAAAAAAAGAGGGAAATAATAACATGGAAACGCAAAAGACAAGAGGCTTTTTTCCCTTTGTTTTCTCCATCTCGGCTGGGATTTCTACTGCGTAATAGAGTCAAGTGCCGCCTTGGTTTGGACCTTTTTTGAAAGGGCTCCAGCTTCATTCAATTCTCACTTTGGACCCCCCCAAGAGCGATGCTTGATGCGGTAAGTCCATGTCCCGCTGTGATGCAATAGCGGGGGGCAACGGTTACCGCCTGGCAAGGGGGAAATTCCCTCATACAATTGCATATCCACCGCCCGGCGGCCAATGGCAGCTTAGCGGGGCCGAGGACCAACTGCAGCGCACTGTGCGCCTGTGAGGGCTGGCCAAGTACCTTGTACCCGGCACATGTATCCCGTTCCGTTTTGGCTGGCCTCATTTTTTTATGTTCCTTTTGATACGTGTATTATGTTTGTTGTTATACGGGACTAGCGACGGGTCCCCTCCCCTTCTCTCAGGCCATCCCAGATCAGGTTGATAGTTTTCAGTTTTTTCTTTCCTGCTGTTGTTTCCACGCCCTCAGCTCAACTCCTTTTTTATGACTTACACGGCTGGCTAGCTGGTTCAGGTAAGCTGGGCGGCAACAATCACAAAGACAGACACAGCATAACATAATGGTCGTGTTTTTCATAGTTTTGCTTCCCTGCTACATGCGGGAAATATTCATTGACCTTTTTTCCGTTGTTGTCTACACCCCCCCCCCTTTTCCCTTGTCCAATTCCCACCTGGGGGGGCGTTTGGGAAACATGGCATGGCACATCAGCCAGATGCAGTCGTTTGTATCCATATGAAAAGGCCTTGAAATGGCCCCCCGTACGGTGGCCGTATGCATAGCGGCCATGTACGGCCTTTTTGCTATACTGTAAGCTGGCGAGAGATATCACAGCCCGGCCCCAGCCCTGGTGGCAACGAGGGCCAAAGGGTGTAGGCACGGAATCCCCTCGTGCTGTTGACTGCAAGCGTCCTGATTTTTTTTTTCTCTTCAGTCCATCGTAGCTGGGTCTTCATCCCAGACCGCTCAAGGCTGTTGCATAAAGCCTGCCTCTTGTCCTCTAGTTCTCCCTGTTTTTTTCCCACCTTCATCTGGGTTGACACTTGGCCTCCTTTCTCTTCGACCGGCTTCCTCGTGCTGTGTCAGGACGTGTTGCGGAAAGGCGTCTCGTTGGCTTATACCGCCCGTCGTCTGTTCTTCTTGCCCCTTGTCATTTCCATTTGAATTTCATTCAAAGAAATAGAAAAAGACTTTGAAAATCAAATCATTTTTGATATCCTTCTTCTCTACTTTCTTCACAATGTCTGAAAACTTCGCCCTCGAACCGGACGAAAAGGAGCCCAACGTCGACCTCCGCATCACATTCAACGATGCCTCACATCCTTCTGGCCGAGCTGGCCGCAGCAACGCCTTCGATCGTGACCAGCCGCGTCCGCTGTCTCGAAAGAGGTCCCTGAGTCGCGGCTCGGCCACCAGCCGTCGCGACCTGCCCTCCTCGCCCTACTCTGGCGTCCAGATTGAATACCGCACCTTGTCTATCCACGTCTCCGAGTCTCGCAATGTCGATTCGGAAGCGCTGGCTGATCTCAAGGCCCCCAAGAAGGATGGGAAAGAGGAGTACTTCTCCAACTTGACCTTCCATGAGCTCGAGGTCGGCCAGCTCTGCCAGCAGCTCAACGTCTCTCAAGACGCTGGTCTGTCAGAGAGCTCTGCGGCAATGAGACTGCAGCGAGATGGAAAGAACACGCTCCCTCACCCTAAGACAAACTACTGGAAAAAGATCCTCACGTACGTCTTTGGCGGTTTCTGCTCCGTTCTGTGGGTGGGCGTCGTCATCTTCTTCATCTGCTGGCGTCCCCTGAGCAACCCTCCCTCGCCAACAAACCTGGCCCTCGCTATTCTTGTACTCATTGTCATTGTCCTCCAGGCGGGCTTCTCCGCCTTCCAGGACTGGTCCACCTCGCGTACCATGAAATCCATCACCGATCTGCTCCCTTCGGATGCTCTGGTGCTGCGTGATGGCCAGCTGATGAAGGTGCGGGCTACTGAGCTCGTCAGCGGAGATGTCGTCCATCTGAACATTGGCAACAAGGTGCCTGCAGATATGCGCATCATTGAGCATTCCGGCGACCTTCGCTTCGACCGTGCCGTCTTGACCGGTGAATCGGACGAAATCGAGGCTTCAGTCGACCAAACTGAGCAAAACTTCCTCGAGAGCCGCAACATTGCTCTGATGGGCACGCTTGTCGTCAACGGAGGCGGTGTTGGAGTCGTTGTCCTGACTGGTTCTCGCTCTGTCATGGGTCGTATTGCGAATGCCACTGCCTCTGCAGAGGAGCGCCCGACTTTGATTCAGAGAGAGATTACACGCTTCGTTTACATCATTGTGGCACTGACTGTTGTCCTCGCTCTGATTATCCTACTTACCTGGGTGGGATGGCTGCGTAAGGACCACTTTGCCTACATGAACGTCGTGGCCATGCTCAACAATGTCATGGGCTGTGTCGTCGCCTTCATTCCCGAGGGTATGCCTGTTGCTGTCGCCCTGACACTCATGATGGTGGCAAGACGCATGAAGGCTTCAAACGTCTTGCCCAAAGGTCTTTCTACCGTCGAGACATTGGGTTGCGTCAACGTCATTTGCTCCGATAAGACGGGTACCTTGACGCAGAATCAAATGCACGTCAACTCCGTTGCCTTTGTCGACGAGCCCATTGCTATTCAAGACATCTACCACAATCTCGGTAGCGATACTGTCGACGCCGGCGTGAGAAAGCTTCACCAGGCCGCCTCGCTTTGCAACGACGCCACGTTCGCTCCACAGACTATTCATCTCCCTGTTGCATCTCGAAACATCCAAGGCAATGCTACAGATGGCGCCGTCCTTAGATTCACTGCCGGTGCTCCGATCGTGAATGAGAAAGCAGAGCAGCCTACCAAAGTCTTCCAGATCCCCTTCAACTCCAAGAACAAGTGGATGCTCACCATGTACAAAATCCCCTCGGAAAGCCAAGCTCTCAACGAATTCCAAGTCTTTGTCAAGGGAGCTCCCGACGTCCTCCTACCCTCCTGCACAGCCTACTGGTCTCGCAAATCAAAGTGCGTCATGCCTCTTGACGCAACTGCAAAGACTGCCTTTAAGGAGTACCAGGACAAGCTGTCCAAGAACGCCGAGCGTGTCATTGTCCTCTGCATGAAACACATGACTGTTCAGGATGCCATGGGCACCAACGCCTTCAGCGACGAAGTCACCAGCCGCGCCATCGATGACCTTACAGTTGTTGGCATCTTGGGTATCACCGATCCCCCTCGTCCCGAGACCCTGGACACCGTCAAGGAGTGTCGTCGTGCTGGAACGAGATTCTTCATGGTAACCGGTGACTACGGACTGACTGCTGCTGCCATTGCGCGCAACGTCGGCATCTTCACTGGTGAACGAGATCCCGATACCATCGCCACCATCAAGGCCAACAACGACATCGACACCGTGAAGAATTTGAACGCTGCTCGCGTTGCTGGAGAATGTAACAGCCTCCTTCTCGAGGGACACAGTCTTGGCGGCCTTGGCGACGAGGATTGGAGCGTCATCTGTGAATACCAGGAAATCGTCTTTGCTCGCACGACACCGGAGCAGAAACTTCGCATTGTGGAAGAGTTCCGCAAGAGAGACAACGTTGTTGCTGTGACTGGTGACGGAGTCAACGATGCGCCTGCTCTCCGTGCTGCAGATGTCGGCGTTGCCATTGTTTCGGGCAGTGATGTTGCCATCGAGGCTGCTGATCTCGTCTTGCTGGACCGCTTCGACTCCATCATTGACGCTATCCGTCTCGGCCGTCTCGTCTTCCAGAACCTGCAAAAGGTCATTGCCTACCTTCTCCCCGCTGGCAGTTGGTCTGAGATCTGGCCCGTCATTCTCAACGTCTTCTTTGGCGTTCCTCTGCCGCTCAGCTCGTTCCTCATGATTATGATTTGTGTCTTCACCGATCTGTTCTTGTCGCTGTCTCTCATCATGGAGAAGGAGGAGTTTGACCTCCTTTCGCTGCCTCCTCGCAACCACAAGAAGGACCACCTCATCAACTTCAAGATTTACGGCCAGACATATCTCTTCACTGGTACGGCTGAAACTCTCTGCGCTCACTCCATGTTCTTCTTGTACATGTGGAGGGCGGCCGGCATTCCCGTCAGCCAGCTCTTCTTCCTGTTCGAGGGCTACAGCGAGGGCTTCCACGGCTACACTCAAGACGAGCTCACTCACTTCAACTACACCGGCCAGTGTGTTTACTTTGTCACCCTGGTCATTCTCCAATGGGGCAACATACTGTCTGTGCGCAACCGCCGCCTCGGCATCCTCCAGGCCGATCCCTTCACCCAGAAGCGTCGTAACCCGTGGCTGCTGCTCGGCATGCTCATCAGTCTCGCCATTGCCATCTTCGTCACCGAAGTCCCAGGTCTTCAGACATTGTTCCTCACGGCGTCGGTTCCTATTGAGTATTGGTTGATTCCCATCCCTCTGGCTTTGGGAATCCTGGTCTTGGATGAACTGCGCAAGCTGCTTGTGCGATTGTTTCCCAACGGACCTGTGGCAAAGGTCGCGTGGTAAACGGAGTTTTTTTTTTAAAAAAAAATACCCCCTTCATTTTTTTTCTCTTCTTCATTCGTTTGTTTGGATACCATTTACTCACATATACGATGAGCTTGGATATGAAATCTCGAAAGGGTTACGTATGGAAGGAATTTCTTAAAAGTATAGTCTAGTATATAATGGAATATGACAAAATATATGACTAACTATATCAGTAATGTCCCATAATTCAAGTCACATACCTACATGAAGTGCTCTTGGAATAACGATAGAAAGTAAACAAATCTTCTTTCAAATCAACTAAATTTGCTTCTTTTGCCGGCGGTTGCCCAGTAAATAGCTTAGAATTATCCTTTATCTCAAACAGCTCATAATCGCGAAACCCTCCAAGCATGATGGCTGGCCCCATCTCCAGTAGATATCCTGAAAGTGCCTTTAGATTATAGATAGGGAACGAACTTGGGCAAAGATGCGCCGTCACCAAGTTCCGCATATCCAGGTACAGCAAGTTGCAGCCAAGGTCACCTCTCTTATCTGTTAATACAAGAACGTAGGCCTTTGCTGTTGTTTGTTTAAAGGGCGGCTGCTCCCACGAGGTCGCAGTGGTCTCCTCACTAGGCAAGTCACTGCGTGTCAATACACTTTGACTTATACAAACTTCATTCGGAAACTCACGAGATCCAGAATGAGCTATGGACTCTCTTTCACCAGTCTTTTGGAAGGCCTGATAGAAAGGGGATTCAACATGCAAGCTTTTTCAGACCACCCTCAGTGCATCTCAAGAAGAAACAATCAAGATACTTCTGATAAAGACTCTGCCTACCACCGTACAAGAGCTAGCTGATGCAAATCGTCAAGCATGTCTTCCACTTTCTCAGTGGATATATGATCACACACAGACGTACACAGACCTCAACGATGGCTCTGCAGCTCTGGTATTCCTCAGACTAGTACTACTTCTCTGAAGCTGAGGCTTCCAGTGGACTGAGTCACGGTATTGAAGAGCTGGCTAACATGATTGGGGTTCAGGCAATGAGGTTCATCTCTGATATTAACCCAAGTATCATGAGCATTAACTACGTTTCTCATTCTAGGCATCACTGCCAGGGCAAGAGACGACACTGGAGTTGACTACACTATTCCGAGCTCCCTCAAAACATTCATACTAACAAAATTCCCAGCAAATCCTAGAGCTCTTGTGGACATGTCGCAACAACTATGACTTCCTCTTTACTCTCAGCATAACAAAGGCTATTGGGAACTGACTGACAGAAGTCCACTTCGCCTGTGGAGAGCACGTCTCGGCTTCTGCCCTCGTTGAAGACATTCCCTACAATCTCAAGGACGTATATAGCATCAACCGTACCACGGCGCTACGATGCCAAAAACTCTTTGTCTCCATGCATGAGAACCTTGGTTGCCAGAAATCCGCCATTGACGCGAAATCAGCCATGCTGAGGGACGCACAGTGGGGACGAGACGAGCTACATACAGGTGAGCTTGATGACAATGTAGTTAGCTGCGCTCTTTGAGATGCGGGTATGATTCTGCTACAGAGGACGATTACATGTGGCCCTTGTATCAGAACATGGAGTCTTTGGAAGATAGTTTAGTGAGAGCGAGACATTTGATTGCAGATTGTAAGACTAGCTATGAGGCTGGTGATTTGCTAGATGGAAGGCCTTGGATCGTTTTTGGGACTGATCATGATGCTCTTGACGTTTGGTGCGATCCCAAGGACTGGAGGGTGGAGATGGAGATGGAAGAGGGTGGGTGGGATAGCAGTGCATGGTCTGTTACTGATGTTTAGATAGACGATGAGTATACTCTACACTCTCCACATACACGAACAAAAGATGACAATTTGTGTCTGGCATTCGTTTTTTATTTTGTTCCGGCAGGAAGCTACATAGCTAAATGAGTGACTGAGCACGCACAATGAGCGTAGTGATGCCAGATTTGCAGGCTGCATTGGCAATGAGTGATGAAGCAGCTATGTATAAATACTCAGTCAAATGACCTTTGAGTGTTTTCATTGGACTGAATCAAGCCTTGATGACGGCTGGGAGTCGGCGGAAGCCTCCTCGGCAGGCGACATCGCACTGCAACTCAACCATGCGCTTCTGGTCGCCGGTAGGGTCTTGGGACTCGGCCTCAAGCTCCCAGCCAAGGAACTCGTTGGTGTAGTTAGACCTGAACTGGGCGTCCAAGACGCCGAGTCTCTGTCCATACTTGGTCACCTTGTTCCAATCGCGTTGGACATTCTTCAAGTCCTTTGAGAAGTAGGCAAAGCTACGCTCAAACATCTTGCGGTTGAGGTCAGTACCCATGACAGGCTTGAAGTCAACATACTCGGCCCAAGCCTTGTTGGGGTCGGCAAGGACGAAATCAGTGGCCTTTTTGACAGCACGAAGGAAAGCGCGAACTTTCTCCGGGTTCTTCTCAATGAAGGACTCGTTGCCGATGTAGAGGATGGTGCAGAAGCAGCAGCAGCCCAATTCGGCGAGCTCATCAATGCGAAGCATTTGGACATCTGCCTTGGGGCGGCCCTGCTTGTCGAGCCACTCCTCGAGCTCAACCATCTGGACATTTTCCAGGCCAATACCAGCGTCAATTTCGCCGCTGATGATGGCCTTGGAAACATTCATTCCGCAGCGAACCGCGGTGTAGTCCTCTGGAGTGAGGCCATAGTGGGAAGTCAGCTCATCGATCTGAATCTTGCCAAACTCTCCCACGTAGCCAATGCGCTTGCCCTTGAGGGAGCGGAAATCAGTGGTGATGCCCGACTCCTTGAGGTAAATGACACCAGTGAATGGCTCATCAAGCAGGCTGCCGATGGACACAACTGGGAAGCCACGGGCCTTTGCCTAAAGGACCTTGCGCATAAGTAACTATATATGGAATTGTTGAGTCAAGGGCATATAGTCTTACAGCAAGAGTGTGAATCATGGCCTTGAATCCGAGATCCACTTTGCCGGATCCGATGATCTCGGTGACATCCTATCAATGCGAGTGAGTTTCTGCTCAATGTAGGGTTAGGAAATGTTACATACACTAGGGTCGTTGGGCTCCAAGAGGGCGACCTTGATGCCTTCATCCTTGAAGTATCCTTTCGCCTGAGCGAGATACACGGGTGCGTGGTACGGGGTGGCGTGCCTGTGTCTTGGTTAACCTCACGGATCACTAGCTCAATTGACGAGGATAAATCTGACCAGTTCGCCAAGAACGTGATCTTATCCGTCGACATTTTGGATAATCGAGCAAAGAGCTACGTGGGTTAGTCTGTACACTATGTGATTAGGAGAGAGTGGAAGCCCAAGAAGCAGATCCTTTCGCTGGTATTATCCAGATCAAGTTCGCCGGTATTTCTCAGATCAATCCACCCTACCAGGTTGTCTCCTACCTAAAACTAGACATCAAGATGATGGATCGAATGAATCAAATCACCATCGAGAGCTAGCGAAGAGAGAGACAACATGATAGAATGGATCGAACACCCGGATGCTTGCTCAGTCTACTTTACCTCGATGACTGGATAGTTCCATTGCGACAAGTAACATGGCTCCTTGGAGGCGAGCCTCGTACCAATAGATTTTTTGGGGAGGGGATTTGTTGTTTCAGGTGACAAGAATTTTGGTAATCTCAAGATTGAATAAACCAAAGTTGTGTGGGAGAAGAAGGAAAGAGACGAGAGTGTTAGAACTGAAATAAAATATTCAAGACTTACCCCTCAATCTCACGGTGGGTATCAATTATGTCATGACCGAAGTCGGATATCGCGCATGCAAATTGCAGTTACTCTTTCATATGCCCGTTTATACCCGAGTACATGAACATACGATGTCAAAACTTGTGGAGATGTATATTGTACTCGAAAAGATGTTGCTAGTTGTGAGACATGTCGAGGCGAGTAGCCTGGGTTGGCTAAACTTATTAGGTGGGATGAACTAGACAGAATCTCAAAGTCCGCCTCAATTGATGAGTAGAGTCAACCTACATACTTCCTTTCTATCTAAGAGTAACTCATCTAAAGGGAATCATCTAAAGAAGACTCTCAAAGTCGTGTGAGGAATTGATGCCTTGGTTGAAAGGGACTTTGGCATGTACATGCGTCTTTAACGAGTCGACTATGGTTGAGAACTTTCTTACACGTCATACTCCCTCCATCATATCTGCCGCGTTATCAATGTATGCCCGAGCTACCTGCTGTCAGAATCCAAAGAGTTATATCCGGCAACCCGACACACATATTCTAACGAACTATTCTTTGCATATGATAGTGGAGAACTGCGCGAATAAAGAGAGCGCCACAATGTGAAAGCAGCTTGGCAGCTTCTTTTAATCTCATAGCTATGGACAAACAGCACTAGGCACTGAATATTAGGGCACAACTTTCTATCATGACTAAAAGTCTTTGATGTTATTAATATATATATATATCGTAGCTTCGTATAATTCATTAGTAGGCTGCCGAGCCATGTATCAGTCTACACTAAATAGTCCAACAGCGGCTGCAATACTGTATCGGCCACTGTGGATACAACGCTTCCCAAACCAGCCAAGGTAATGTTAGGGCATGTAAGGTCAAACACCGACGGGAGACACAAACTGTGCCTTGGGACTGTTGTTTTGGCCAAGCACGATCAACGAGGCCTTGTTCTCGTCGAATTGAGGCCATCCAAGGCTGCTGAGGCCTGAGGAAGGGTTGTTGCTAAAGGTAAACCAAGCATGTTGCATCAGCTTCGTGAGGCTTCTCTGGTCTGCAGTCGTGGGCAATCCGCTGACATCCGCGGACGCTCCAAAGATCATGTGAAGATCGACACCGTGATAAGCACCACTGGTGGGATAGAGGCGAGTGTTATCCCAGTCAGCCATGTATCGGTAAGCCCAGGCTGGCACTCCGTGATCGCGTCGAGCCTTGGCCTGGTGGGACACGGGGCAGGTAAAAGATTCCAGGATGAAAGACACGACCTGGTCAGCAGTCGGCACGATGCCAGAGGCAAAGGCCGGGATGCGATAGTATCCATCCTCGTTGTTGTTGTTTCCCAGCAAAAGAGGCACCTTTGCAAATTTACCAGCATTGGTCAATGAGAGGTAGTCAGAGAATACAAGCTGCTCGTCTGGGATCGGGTAGAAAGCAGGAATGGATCGCAAAACACTGCTGCTCGGCGTGGGCCTGATGCCGGCGGCAGCGGCCTTGATGGCTGTCCAGTCCGCCTGGCGCATGCAAGACATGACATCGCTGGCGGAAGTGCAGTTCACAGCTGCTACAACAATGTTCCAATTCTTCTCGGGGACGCCCGGGGCGTTGACGGGGAAGCTGAAAACATTGCCCGAGTGCGCAATGACGCCGTTGGCGATGGGGTCCTTCGTGTATGCGTAGGTCCAGTAGTCAACAGCAACACCTCCCGCAGACTGGCCCGAGATGGTAATCTTGCTGGGATCGCCGCCGAACTGCTTGATGTTGTCTCGAACCCACTCGACGGCCGCTCGCTGGTCACGGAGACCGAGGTTCTGCGTCTCGCCTGGGGCACCAGGGAAGCCGAAAATGTTGAGTCGGTAGTTGACCGTAACGACGACAATATCCTCAGCGTCGGCAAAGTATTTGCCAGAGTAAAACGGGCTGTCGGTGTTTCCAATGGTATATCCTGCCCTCGTTGTTAGTGGACCAGAATCGTTGCCGTATCTTGCACGGCGTGTGAAATTGGATATCTGTGTGCTTACTGCCTCCGTAGAAGAACACCAGGACGGGTTTCTTCGCTTTTAATGCATTCTGCGTCGCCTTGGACCAAATGTTGAGGGTGAGGCAATCTTCACTCTGAGGAGTGCCCGCCGCAGAGGCGAAATAGTTGACAATTTGCTGCGCCTGGGGCGTAAACCCGGGGTAATTGACAGGCTTCGAGGGCGTCAAAGGGCAATCAGATCCAAAATTAGCAGCCACATAGGGCTTCTTGGATCGGATCTTGGCGGGCGCTGCGAATCGCAAGTCTCCAACAGGCGGCTGCGCAAAGGGAACGCCCAGGTATTCAATCACACAGGCCGAGTTGGACGCCTCGTGACCGGTGATGGGACCGTTGGACGTGGACACGGTGAGAAACTGACGGGTGTTACAGTTCGATGATGTCGATTCTGTGACATTCACAGGAGTAGCTGAAGCGAGGGCGGCGCCCAAGATCAAGGCCGCGCTCTTAGTCGTGAGAAGCATGGTGAAGGTGAAGGCGAGGCTGCTGGAGATGTGGTGAACCGCCGATGCTCAACAACACCTTTCGTCCGAGTGGTACAACAGCAGCATCTGCGTCACTACATGTACATATATAGTCGTCCGGTTAGACTCCGAGCTTTCTCTGTCGTTACTTGACCCGGGACCAATTGCGCGGCGCGGATCCAGTTCATGCGCAATTTCATCAAACCACCGTTTACTAAACCCCATATTGATTGCCATCACCCACGTTGAGGCGCTCGCATCTGCAACCCGATCCAGTAAGCAGGCCGCCAACAGAGCTCCGTACAGGTAGCAGCTCGGCAACCAAGGTGCCGGGTCTCTCCAATGTCTCAGGCAATTATGGAGGCCCAGCTCCGGGATGCGGCCAACAGAGCTCATTTTGCGGTCGCCAATGTTCGTTTCCAGGCTGGTTGATGCGGGAGGACGCGAAAGCTTCATGGGCCGGGGCACTTTTCTAGGTCGCTGGCAGGGATATCATCGGCCAACATCCCCCAAAACAATTGGGGGCAATCCCTGCCGAGAGGTCACCAATTTGCAGCCAAGAAATTTACGGACGAATTGCTGCGCGGCGGAGGAGCAGCTTGGTCAATAAATCCCAGGGCTAAGAGAGAGTACGAAGCAATGAAAAGCCCATCTGCGGGCGCGAGGCGGAGATGCGGAGGCCCTTTGATTTTGCTACGCAAGATTCTGCCCTTGCGGAGGCTTACGGGGTGCAACATTGTGCGTAGTACTGACACTCACTCCGTATTGCTGCCAATTCGTTTGTGCTTCTATGATCTACCCGTTTCCAAACATCACGATGTGTAGACACACATATGAAGGCGCGGTACACTCAGCATCACCCCTTTCTCGCTGCAAAGCATCGAATGAGCCCTGACAAATTTATGGCGGTCCCTGTTTCGGTCAACTCCAAAAACAGCAACGCAGTAGGGTTCTTTTCAACTTCTATAACATCTCAACCATTGTGGATGAGAAAAAACAATAGCTTGTAACCACTTCTCGCGCTCAGTTGCGCCGGTATGCTCGGCATCGGACCATCCTTGTGGCCAGCAACGATCAATGACATACAAGCACTCAAATCCCGCTGAGAGTTGTGCCCCGTACAAGTCTGTGAGCCTGTTCTCTGTCTAAGAGAGCAGGCATTTGTCATCTTGGCAGAACCTCTGAGGACAAACTCACTCCATGCTTCGCAATTTGATTCCCGCTGTGACTCAAGACAACAGCTAAACAAGAACTAGCCACGGCGTATAGAGCACTAAACCACGTACTAAAACCGCGTATAATGTGCTGGTTCCGTAGCGGAGTGGGCTCCGGCGTTCTAGTCGGCATTGCCACGGCAAGGATACAACTTAGCGCATGATTCCATGTTTTGGTGCCTGCCGCAACTCCTCTCTAGCCGTCGGGGCCGATGTCCAAAAGAATTTAAAGTTGGCGATAAACTTAGCTCTTCCGCCAGAGACACGATTCGCGCGATGCAGAACAAGCAAAGCGGGCGAGATTCCATCGCCCGGCATCGAGAAGCGACGTCTGTGCTAGCTTTGACCGGGTAATTCAGGCCTTTGGTGAAGACTCTAGTCCATCTTGAATTCTTCATTGGAGGCATCCCGAACCAACACGTCCTTCCTAACCAGTGGACGGCTGCAGAACAGGGGTCAGGGAGTGGAGATGGTGTTGGCCCTGCGTGTCTGCATCTGCATGGATGTAGACGGAGTCCCGCTCTGCTCCGCGAGCAAAAGCTGGGCGACGAGGGATTTGTAACCGTACTCGTGTGTACGAAGTAGATTCCTTGCAGACGGAAGAGTTCCTCGAAAGCCCTTTGGGTGTTTGAAGATCCACCGCTGCAAGTGAATGAAGCCACTAGCACTCTAGTATGGCCCTACTGTGTGGTTTGAGACGCGCGAAGGAACTGAGTGTTGATAGAGAACTAAACTGAAGAAGATTAGATGATCAAGGGAGAAGAGTGTCATCTTTTAGGTAGCAGTGATGGCAACCGAGTTGTTTCAAGAATATGGCATACTATCGCTTGCAAAGTACTTGGGCTATGTCAGCATGAATACTCTACTCTCATCCTCATGCCCAGTCAGCATAACTTGTGCAATAGATCTGGGTTTCTAGGTCAGAAGTGTTACATTAGTTTACTCCTTTCGATACGAAATACGGATGCTACGGAGTACTGCTAAGCTACATACTGTACTCCATGTCGTGTGAGTGCACCAAGCTAGCTGCTTGCATGATAGCAGTGGTGCTACTCCGTAGTATAGTAATAAGTTTACGATGTTGATTCATCCTTCGCCATCAAGAATGTCGCCGAAGAGAGCCTGTCTCATTTCATGGACCTCTTCTACCGGCTCCACTGAGCATCACCCCAGCCCTCCCGGCCTTGCATCGTTGCATCGCTTGTCCTGCATGCATTCACAGGGTCTGACTTATGACATTTTATCACTAGCTACAAGACATACATACAGTAGTTGTGCATTGCAGAAAGGGGAAACAAGTCATGGCAAAAGTCCTCGAACAGGAGTAATCTGCCGGAGGGTAATGCTACTAGAAGGTGTTACTCGAAATCCTTGGCAGTTCCTCGACGGCCATTTCTTTCCCTTTCTTTGCGAACAGGGGACGTCTTGAGTTTCTATTCATATTCTAGGGACGGCACTCCATAACTGACCAACGCGAGCAAAGCTGTCGATACCCTACGTTTCTTTTTGCCTTGGCCGGTCTGCCGGTCGAGGGCCTCTCCAGCGCAAAAGCATCCGATTGCCACGGCTTCCCGCACCGGGCAGCGGGATTAGTCTTCAGGTCAACGTCCGGCTAATTCGGAAAGGCGATTATCCAACAGGAAAGAGTAGAATACCAAAAACGCCCGCCTGAGCCATGTGTCCCGTGCTCCAGTTGTGATCAAGGCTACACTCGCGATCCACGATGGGGCCGAAGGGTATGGGCTTCCCTGCCGACGGGATAGACAATCATGGCTGGAAGTTATACATCACCTCTATGGTAATGATCATCGTCGCCGGGTTGATTGTTGCCTTTAGATGTGCAAGTCGGGTCTACCTCTTCAACTTTGGCGCTGACGATGTTGTCATCATCTTCTCCTTGGTGAGTTCCGTTGCCATTCTTTTTTCTTCTTGCCCCTGATCTACGTCAAGACTGGTCTTCGCTAATCTTGTATTGATCGGTCTTCTTCATCTCAGCTTTTCTCCATCATTCTCTCTGTTGCCATTCAGCTTGCCATAGAAAATGGCTACGGAATGCACAAAGCCGATCTCACTGTGGTTGAGCTCAACACCGCTCTGAGGTGGTTCTTCATTGCTCAAACCCCCTACAAAGTAACCGTTTGCCTCAACAAAGTGGCCACCATCCTACTTTATCAGCGTATTTTTGTTACCAATAAATTCCTGATTGCGTCTTACATTGTAATGGGAGTCGTCGTTGCTTGGAGCATTGGAGGTGTGGGATCAACCATTTTCCAATGCGTTCCCATTGCCGGGGCTTGGGATAAGAGTGTCAAGGCAACATGCATCAACTCGGATGTATTCTGGATCGCCTATGCCGTCATGAACATCTTGACGGATGTGATGGTCTTGGCTCTTCCCATCGCGCCAATCATGCAACTCCAGCTCAGCCCACGCAGCAAGGTGATGTTGTGTGCTATCTTTCTGATGGGCGGTTTGTACGTAGAGCCTGCCTCCAATAGGTCCCAAATATCCCTACTCTGACAATGCGCTAACAATCATTTACTTTTCAACAGTGTTACTGTCACGTCAATCCTCAGAGCAACCTCTGTGAAAAACTCACTCGCCAATAAAGCAGATACCACATGGAACTTTATTGAGCGCGGCATATGGACGTTGATCGAGGCCAATGCCGGCATCATCGGCGCCTGTCTTCCCGCTCTAAGACAGCCCTTGGCTCGAATATTCCCTCGCTTCTTCGAATCGACCATGAAGAACTCAAACCACAATGACAACAGAACGCCAGGCAAGGGGGCTTTTAATCTGTCCAACTTATCCGGACACGCATCCCATCCAGGCATGTGGCGGGGAGGAGGACACAGTCGCCAGGTTGTGTCCATCTCCGGACCCGAAGCAGGATTGGGGAGGAAAAGTGATGAGCTACACATCATCGATGATGCTCTCAAAGATAATGACAGTGGCTCCGATACCGCAGGCGTTCGGGGTATCTCGAAAACGGTTGATGTTGTGAGGACATCATACCACATGGACCGGGCGTAACAGCAGTGATACCCAAGATACGACATCTTTTATAAACAATATTCCCTTCTTTTAAACTGTAATAAAAGTCTCTTTGTTTTCTTAAGCTTACAAGTACCGGCGTCTAGAGAATGCTTTGTGCGCTTCCGGTATGACGATGATGGCCAGGCTTCGAATTCTTGACATCACATCACCAGTCGAGATGAATATCCCCACCGCTCAATGTCAAAATCTTGGTATAGTAAAAGAGTTTCAATACTTGCGAAGTGGTATATATATGTATGTATGGCATGTATATCTATGAACATTTATGCTGAATAAAATCTTTCAAAACTGAAATTCCATGTCGTCTTAAGGGCGCCGCCTTTAGCAGACGATCCTCGCGCTCCAATATGCTGAAGAACACTAGGCACAACAGCCCATTTATCCAACTGGAGGTCGTCCGCTGTCTTTTCAATAGTAGAGTCGGCCGGTAGGTCAAATGGAGACGCCTGCAGCTTCTCTTGCAGCAAGACAAGGTGTCGGTTTGGTATAACCAAGCCCTGACTGCAACAACCGTATCGCGGCATCTCTTGCACGCCATATGGGATGGGATTGACTGTTAATCGACCAGCCATGAATCCAAGCCCAATGAAAAGCGGTACCCATATAAACAATACGTTTGCCATCAAGAGCTTTGAGTTTTTAAATGTTCGGTCCTTGAACGAGGGCGGAGCCAGTTGGTGGAGATGGCGAATTACGAACATGACTCCCAACACGGCCATGTATATGAGCGCAATGTTTCGAATATACATTGGCCATTCTTCCGAGTTCCATCCCATATAGGTTTCGGTATAAAAAAGTCGAATGTAAAGCCAGTCCCGGCCTTTGGCAACCGCGCGCTCGTTCACTTGAGGTGTCGCCACTAGGAGTCGCTTGAACCACTCTCTCGCGGCGATGACATCGTCTTCGACAAGAATGAAGTAGTCTGCCTCGTTTCGGCGGCATGTCTCGGAAAGCACAGAATAGTCGCGTCTTACTCGCTCGTCTCTAGCCGCCGATTCGGAATGTCGCGGGATTGTCTGGTAGCCATTTTCAGCGACCAGTTTCTCCGGCGTATCTTCATGAACTATGACTGTATCGGCGATCGCGTGAAGCCAGTCTTGCCCAAATGCCGAGTTTATTGTCGCATCGACGTCAGACAAGAGAACAACAATGTGAATCAGCTCTCGCTCTTCAGGCGTCAATGAATCGACAAGGGACGCCGCCGTCCTCGGAAAGAATTGCGCCCGCTCTCTCTGGAGTGTTGGGATGCCGATGCAGTACGGCGCGGCCCGGCGAGCGCTTCCTTCTGTTGCTTTTATTAATCTGCTGTGCTGTGCGCTTTGAGAAACTAGGAAATTGTCGGCTTCCTGCTCTCTAACAGCCGAGTAGAACGGTTGGTACGCGGCATCCGAGCGAAAGAAATATGACGACGGGTCGTAGTAGGTGGTTTGTTGACAATATCGAACGGCGATGAACCAGACTAGGAAAAACACAAAGTTGATCACTCGTAGATCGGTAGTAAATCGTGATAATAAGGGGGTTGGTTTAGTCATGAGGGCATTCTTTTGTTACAAGTGTCGAGCATGGACGAAGATATGTACGTTGTCGTTTGTCGGACATGAAAGGAATAGTTTTGGAGAAACTCCAGCGGCCACGGCACCTACTAATATGAAGAAGAAAACTCGCAGGGATCTTTCTTCAATTGCAATGATCCAACTCCATACTAGTTACAGCCTAAAACGGCTCCACGGAGTGGCTGCCATTGGGATTCTAGACGACCGCGATCCTTTAAAACCATTGTCGAATGAGAGGACGGGTAAGCGCTAGCTTGTGAAAGCATCCATGTTGGACTCCCTGAGGCGCAGAGCCCCGTGTTCCTTTTTTCATGCGCCGCCGCCAGGTTTCGAGCATCTGACGTAGACAAGCTGTCGATCCAGAGCATCAATCAGTAGCTCAAGAGCTTCACTATTCACCCGCTCTAAGATTGCATGCATGAATGGAACAATATTATGGCTCTAGCACTTGGCATCCTTTTTAGTAGCAATCAGCTCCGTGAGCTACCCACAGTAATGGGCATAGCTCTGTACTCGTAAGAGTTTGCTGCTTGTATGGGGTGGCTACCATAGCCACAACCATACGAGACGGCACTGGGTTTGCACAGCCCTTGCACGCAAGAGATGCGTTTCAAGCTTATGGTGAAGGATCCGGTATTCGGAAACAAAATTAAAGTTATGACGGCTGCTAACAGACACGCCTCTCAAATCGACCGCCTGCGATACAGTAATTGCTAGTCTGAAAGTACATGGGCGTTGTGATGTCACAGCAGCCACAAAGTTGGATCATCAAGAAAGCTTCATCTTGGCATCTCTAGGCACGAAAGCAGAGACAGGGGAGGCGCCTTTTTGTTATGGGACAGACTTGTCCATGGCTGGGTTCAGGCTAGTAGTTTACTCGCCGTTTGCGGGCCTGATTCAGGGGAACCGACACCACTAGCAGAGCTGGAGTCGAAAACTGCGTGAATCTGTGAGTGCAAAACTACGGACATTTGAAGTTATATCTGTTTCGGGATTTTTTACCAGTGGATACTCTCTCATTGGTCTACGATCTGTCTTGGCTTCGCTTCCTGGCCTCTTGGCTTCTTGGCTTCTTGGCCCTCTCGCAGCGATGAATCATCACCACGCCAAAAGGAAAAGAAGAAGCAATCAATCTTTCAGAGAAGAAAAGCTGCAAAGCTTCAAAAAAGGAGCTGAAGGCCAGTTGATCAATAGCCCCTCGATGAAATAAATTACTTACCCAATTAATAGCTGGGGACTCTAGCGGGCTCCAGTCCTAAAATTCGTCTAGCATTGATGCATCGGTTATGACGGCTCCTGCTGACCGGGAAGATGGAGTGCCCAGACTTGAGCCCAGTCGACACCTTTGCGCAAGTGTTTTCGAAAGAGAAATGAGACGGAATATTTATTTTGACAGGAGGACAATCTAGGCAAGTTATTTTTACGGAGTGTCACTCTCCCAGCAAAGCGCAATAAGACACTTCTTCATTCTGTGTTGCTCGAAACAAAGTGGATATTACTACTCCGTACTCCGTACCACGCATACAAGTACGTAAGTAAATATCATGGATCAACACTGGTTCTGGGATTGTCGATTCTTCAAGCTTTATTAGCGAGATGATGGCATAAGCGCATATACACAAATGCTCGTATTGATTGCTGAATGGATAGGAAAGAGAGCTACAAAGTAAACGGAGAACGAATGAAGCAGCACAGAGTATTTATGCAGCAGTCAGACGTATTTGTAGGGAATTGTGAGAGATCAACACATAAAACAGGAGGCTTTCTGGATTATCCAATGGAAATCCCAGACTCCTTTGAGTTCCTCTTCTGCAACCAGCTCTGCATGATAAGCTTTTAAGCTTTGCTAGTGTCAGCCGTTAGCGGCAGCTTATTACAATCCATGAGATTCAACAATTTGAAGCACTGAGCTTGAGGGTGTCCACCTTGTTATTTTCTTATGCAGGAGATGCAGGAGAACTAACACTAATGCGCACATGAGGTGTAAATTCCTGCTACGTTGATTTCAAGTGTGAAGATGGCTGGGAGACCGTTCAAGCTTTGCAAACCCTGTCTCTCAATTTCCACAGCAATGCGCAGCTCAAAATGACAATCAAACACTTATTTGCATCGACGGACAGGGCTATTTTCCTTTTACAGTTAATCGACATCTCATTCCACGTATCCATTTTCACATGTATTGATGAGCCCAAATACAGTCACTTGAACTGTCATCTCATGCTTTACACGATATACCAAATATTGCGCTGGTTTGGACACGCAGGAAAAGAAATAGAAAAAAAAAAATTAAAAAATAAAACGCAAGACCACAAACGACTATTTGATTATATACCTATTTATCTAAAATGCCAGATAAATCGAAAGACTGACGGGATTTTTTATACTACAGCCATTCGGTGGAGGAATGCCAGGATCAAAAGAAATGAGACTAAAAAAATACTCATCGCCAGCATACATGAGTCTGCTCATACAATGGCTTCTATGGCGTAACCACGATTATGCTTTTGTAAACGTGATTGGCAAAGTAGATGATTCTGAACTGTACATTTGATATGGAAATCCAATATTTACAAACGTGACTATGTACAAGATGCTCCTAAAGGTTTCATATGATTGTACGTCAAGACAATGCCCGTATGTTTCTGCTCCATACCCTGTCATTACTTTCATCGACTATTACTAGAATTGGATACATCTCTAGAATGCTACTAGGAAGTTCACGATCGCAATGCAAATTGCTTGCCCCAGCCGTCTAACCATTTATGGCAGGCCACTGGGAGGAGGAGGAGAAGAAGAGCATGCCGAGACTTCCATGTCTGTGACTTCTATACCGAAAAAGTTGCCAAATCAGCACCTGTGGTATAGTAATATCATATTGAGGATAGGTTGAGAAGCATTCAGTGTCTGCTTCCGAGAGCCGATGAGCCTATGCAGCTTCCTGTTATGACAGTCGCAGAAAGATCTCGGTAGAGGATTGGCTGAGACATGCTTAAATGGAACTTTGGTAGGCTTTAATGTATTTATCAACGGCTGGTTGGTTGTTTTTTGGCCGGTGCCCCCATACCGTTACATCGGGTACCACATTTAGCGGAGGCGAAGTGCTCATGACCTCTGCAGCATTCCTCGGGAAATATTGGCTTTACAATAGGCCGTGGATGTACGAGTACGGAGTAGATGGGTCATAATACCAAAGACACATCGTACTTTATTAATTGGATCGTGCTTATATAGCGACTCGTTCTATTGCTCCTAGAGAGAAAAGAGGCAAGGAATGCTATTTGCATCATTTGAGCCCTGCTATTGTCCTTCTGATCTCATGGATATCGTCGGCAGAAGTAGTGTCGTATGCATGATAATTCGTCACCGTGTTAATTATCGCTGGTCAAAAGTCCCATCGTATCGAAAGAGCCAGCGACTCTCCTTCTGGCAGGTCGATCTGTGAGGAATGCTATTGCCTTCAAGACAGCCCCTCCCTCTTATCGCTACCCACGGAATACCTGCTCTCTTCGGCAGTTCCCATCAACTAGACTCGGCTGGCCAAGGCACTCGAGTATCTCAGTGGTTATAAACAAGTCAAGATCGTGGCTGGATCTGCGTGATGCGGACCTCCCTTGACGTGATCCGATTAGCCGGTTCGGGGCATTTGATCGTTTACGGTCTCGAACCCCTTTGACAGCTCCAAAGGTGAAGACCCTTTTTTCCATCTTGGCTTGTTTGCTGTTCATCGGCTTCACAGCGTTGCACTGCTCTCGTTTATTTTGTTGTAGCTATTGGCGGGGATTTGACATCTTCAATCTGATAACCACTCTACTGCCTTCGTCTCGGCTACTACCTTCTAATCGTGGCAATGATGCAAGTCCTACCGGCATTTGATACCGATAATTCACAATAAAATCGATTCGAACAAGCAGGAGTGACCGACTATATAACATGCGACGTAAACGTATATCGGACGGAATCCTGTCTCCTCTCGGTAGTTTGGTATCACCAAAGCACAAACTCGGCCCATCCCAGTATCGTTAGCATTTGCCAGCCATGAAGTCCCTTACTCTGCTCTCCGCCCTCATTGCATCGGCATCAGCCGCCGTTCTTCAGCCTCACAAGGTCTCTTATGATGGACACAAAGTCTTCCGACTGTCCGTCGAGGCCGACAACATTGGCCGAATCAACGACATTGTGGACAAGCTGAACCTCCAGACGTGGAAGCCTGCCAGAAAAGCAGGATCTTTCGCAGATGTTGTAGTGCAGCCTGGCCAACTTGAGGCTTTCAAGAAGGAGACGTTGGATTTGAAGCCCGTGGTTATGCACGAAGATCTTGGTCTCTCGATCGAGAAAGAGTCTTCGCTCCAGCCTTATTCCATTGAAGCTGTCAAGGCCGTCAACAGCACCTGGTTCACCGCGTACCATGCCTATGCAGACCATCTGCAATTTCTCAGAGACCTCTCGGCGCAGTTCCCCAACACTTCGGAGATTGTCACCTCTGGCAACTCTTTGAATGGCAACGCCATTACCGGCATCCACTTCTGGGGCAGCTCGGGCAAAGGCGTCAAGCCTGCTGTCGTTCTCCACGGAACTGTTCACGCCAGAGAATGGATCACTACTCTGGTTGTCGAATACTTTGCCTATACCCTGCTCACAAGCACCGACGCCACGACCAAGGGCTTTTTGGACAAATATGACTTTATCTTCTTCCCAGTTGTGAATCCTGACGGTGAGATTGCGCGTTCCCTCCGAGATATAAGCTTTTAACCTAACATGAAACTCCCTAGGTTTCCTATATACTCAAAGCACCGATCGCTTGTGGCGAAAGAACCGTCAAACAAATTCTGGCAGCTCATGCGTCGGTCGTGATATCAACCGAAACTGGAACTACCAGTGGAATGTCGCAGGAGGCGCATCTACCAACCCCTGTGCTGAAGACTTCAAAGGTGCCTCTGCTGGCGACTCTGTCGAGTTCAAGGCCCTCTCTGCCTACCTCCAAAAGATCAAGGCAGCCCAAGGCCTCAAGCTTTACATCGACTATCACTCCTACTCTCAGCTCTTCATGACCCGTGAGTAACCCACAAAGCCCATTGAACAACCTGCTGTGCCTTTTTTACTGACCATGCCATGTTTCCAGCCTATGGATACTCTTGCTCTGCCGTTGCGCCAAACAACAGCGAGCTGCAGTCTCTCGCCAAGGGTGCCGTTGCTGCCATCCGTGCTGTTCACGGCACCTCGTTTGACTACGGCCCCATCTGCTCGACCATCTACCAGGCCACTGGCTCCAGTGTCGACTATGTGAATGACGTTGTCAAGGCAGACTACACCTTCACATCCGAGCTCAGAGACACTGGGAGATACGGCTTCGTTCTCCCCGCCAACCAGATTGTGCCTAGCGGAGAGGAGGCTTATGCAGGCTTCAAGTATCTGCTGCAAAACATGAAATAAGCATCAATAGTTGGGCGTTCAGTGTGAGGAGATTAACAGAAGAAATACAATAAACTCTGATTGGGTTTTTTCGTCAATCCAGAATTTGCATATTGGATCGCATTGAATCTGATCGTAACGTCCTGATGCCCGAGATTGCCTCTACGTGAAGTAATCCAATCCCTTCCCCGCATCCCTATTTATTAGTATCCTGTCTATGTCAGCCATTGTATCATTCAAAATTGGAGCCCTCCGTTATGATCCTCGGCTTGTGTAACCATGTTCTGCATACCTAGTCAGTACCTGTACCGAGTGTTGCCATTGAAGTCTCGGGGTAAACAAGCCTCTCCACAGTCAAGCCTCGGTCCCCCGCATTCCTGATGCTCTTGTGCGGAATGACGAAATGCTACAATTGAATCATAAGTAAACCTTTTTAAGCTTCGCGTAAATACTTTAACCTGTTTTTGTGAGTTATTCTTCGTCAAATATTGTCTTTGTCTTTGAAGTGCCATCATGGCCGGCCGTCTCTCTATTGTCGTGGTGCTGCTTGCTGTACTACTCGGCTACGTATACAACTTCTACGTACAGCGAACCGTCTACGTCTCTGGCCTCTTTCGAAATCCAGAGAAGACTGAAGTGGCTCCAGAAGACTACAAAGTGATTGAAAACGCAATCAACTGTGAAGACTTGCAACACCATGAACCAAGCGGGCTCATCTTCGCTGCCTGTGAAGACTCTGTAGGGAGCCGCCTGGCATGGTTCCCTCCTCTTGAACATTTCGGCAACCCATCAACGGAACGAATGAAGGGAAACCTCCAAGTTATCGATCCCAAGGTAAGGATGGCGGATGAATGCCAAGATACCGTGTCAATGCATCAAATTGGGTTTTAACGCGTTGACGTAGACATTCAAAACTGAGGTCCTGGCGCTCGAGGGTTTTAGCGGCCCATTTGTGACTCATGGCATTGATGTTATTGATGATCCGGATAAACCGAAAGGCGAAGCAGTTTACATATTTGCCGTGAACCACAAGCCTAACCCCGACCACTACCGTGAGAACGGCAACGTCAATGCCCCAAAGTCGCATTCGGTGGTGGAGCTATTTCACCATGCCATTGGCTCCAAGACAGCGCGACACGTCAGGACAATATGGCACCCCCTCTTCGTAACGCCAAATGACCTGTTTGCTGAATCTCCGACGTCGTTTTTCGTGACGAATGACCACTATTATACTGAGGGATTCATGAGGGCAGTCGAAGACCTGCTTCCTGTGGCTACATGGACCAATGTCCTTCACGTCCAGCTTCAAGAGCCGGAATCGGTTGACGGTGGTGACAGTGCAGGAGTCCATGCGTCGATTGCGCTGGAGAATCTGCACAACCTCAACGGATTGTGTCACGGGAGGGCTAAAGATGATATTTTTGCGAATGGGTGTGCCAGTGGCCTCCTGCATGTAGGCAAAATCCGGGGAGACGCCAACAAGGTCATCAAGGTGACTGAAACGGTCGAGCTTGGGTCGCCTATTGACAACCCAAGCTATTTCAGGGATCCATATGCCAACAGCTCCTTTGACGCGAGCGGGATTGTTTCCTGTGGACCGACGAGGGGCATCGACTTCTTCAGCAACAAGGGAAAGGAGTTTGTTCTGGAGCCCATCATGGTGTGGAAGGCCTCGCCTAAAGCTGGCAAAGGAGAAGAAGGAGGTGCTGTAATTAACGACGGGGGAAACTGGGACGTCAATGTGATCTTTCAAGATGATGGACACAGAATTCGAGCTGCTAGTATCTCCGTGCTGGTGGCCATTGACCCGAAGGAAGAGGGAGGCAGACGCAGGGCATGACTATTTGTCTCGAGCTACCATGCCTCGAATGTCATTGCTGTCAAGATTGATTTGTAATAAGAGATGTATTTGTTTTGGGGGTTTGCTTCTTTCCCCTTTTCAACGACCCCAATCCATGGAAGCAACAATATGCGTTAGAGGTCGATCTCACCCGCATCGTATGGAGTATACCTTGCCACAACTGCAGTACCATGTCGTGCTACCTGACCATGAGCAGCATGCTTATCTTCCATGTGTATTACATGTACGAGTACGGAGCACAATCAAGACATTCTATCGTACCTACTGCCAAATGCAGCATGTGCATCCAGAATAGGCAATTGAAACCACTGATGAGACGGAGTCAGCGGTCCGTTGAATGCGATTGTGCAAAGAAACTGCCCTCTGCACTCCGCAGCGTTGCATTTCCCAAACGATGACCTATATATAGATACATTAGCCTACAAGGATATACTACCTGTACTCGTAACGAGTTTTCGGTCGGATCCATCGTTCCGCCCCGACTTGGTTTTAATATCTGCCTTGATGCACTCCGCAAAAACCAACATGCAGCCAGACTGTCTCCAGAGACGATATCAGAACACCAGAAGCAAAACGAACTATCAACATCACTCGTATCGCCGATTCTCCGAGTGACAGTGCTTGGCAACCCTCCATCAGCGCTCATCGATCTGCGGCATTTGGTGCCCCATCCAATAGTCTCTACAGCAGGGCAACCACAAGTGGGATGGCTAAAAAGCCCGCCATGTCATATCCCGGCGGCTCATCAGGAAAGACTTTGCGGCAGGTATTTTACCGGGCCAAAGTGGTTGACGACAGGGAGCGTAGCATCGGGGCTAGGATAATATAATCCAGTTCCGAGGCCGCCGACATTAAACCGGCACTTGGCACTGGGTGAGCCCTATTGGCATTGGCATGGACGTTGACATTCACCTCAATTAAGCTATCTAGGCTAATGGCACTTTAATCAATGACAGAGTCACGGCCATCGCCGTCTTCTCCAGAGCGGGGAGCCACGCCGAGCCTTGAGAAACGAAAACTGGGGGTTTGCCTCCGCTCTTCCATCTGCTTTGCCCAGCTCTCGTATACACGTAGTTTCCTCCGAGCAAGGCGGCGGGCTTCGGCTCAATTGAGGAACTCATCTGTCCTGCAGCAGCTTAAATGGAGAAAGAAGACATTGTTGGGACAAGTGATTATCAATGGCGTGCTTTGAGGGCTCGAGTCGAGGCATTTTCGGCATCTGTGGGTTTGCCTCGAACCCCCCTTGACGAAAAATATCCGATTGAGGCCCGGCAGGCCAATCAGGAGGACGAATTCGATGGAGTCACACGATTGAGGAGCTCCAAGAACAAACTTGCGATGGTGGTGGCTTGTGAAAATTTTTTATCTGATCATCTTATCAATCCATCTAATCTCTAGCGGGCATCGTCACTCCACCATCCCTAGCTTTGTTTCCAGTTCTACCCACTTAGTCTGCCTTAAGCCGTGATAGCCAACATGCGACCTCGGCGTCTCCAATTCTCGTGCAGTAGTCGCCAAAAATTGGTGTTTGTGTGTTGAAAATTGAAGCTCTCTGAGAGGGTAACCTTGCCACGACCAATTGGGATATTGGCATATTAATCTTGCCATGGTTTACTGTTACATTACATATGTCAGCGAAACCAGCCGGTTTTTAATTTGTCTTTATCGGACCTTGATCAACAGCAAGGTCACAACCGGTCGGGAAGGTCTTCCAAAGGCCCAGGTATCAGCATTCCATCCATGACTCCACACACTTGGCACGACCGGCTCCGCAAGCCCGTTTTGAGGGTATCTGACAATCACACACAAAATGTTTCCCTTTTGGCTGCTGAGATCTGAGCCAGGCACCCCTACCATCTCCAACCCAGCCCTAGACAACGTTGTCCCGAAAGCCGACTCCGATGGCTATCCCGACAAACTTCTTCATGTTCGAGTCGAGGCAATCCGGCTAGTTCCTCCGAAATGTGGACTATTTGGTGGAAAGAACCATTCCGCAGCAGCCCGACTGGCTCTGTCTGATATCAGATTCTGGTGGATAAGATGGAAAAGTTACTCGGCGCCTCGGGTATTGGCCGATTGAGTATGTCTTCAGTGAGCCCACCACTTGAAGAGGTTGTAGTCAAAGTCCGATGTGTGGATACGACCACTTGCTAGAATTGGAAAATACTACTTGGTATCCCGGGTCACAATTGACATATATATCAAGACTCTGGTGCCTCTCTCTCTCTCTCTGAGCCGGCTTGTTCTCCGACTAACAGCTCTCAACAACCGTAGGCCGCCCTGACAGGACCAAAGATAACAACAACATGTTGTCACGGACCTCCTACCTGCTGTGCCTCCTCTTCGCTGCTTGTGCCCATGCGGCCAAGCCCCTCGGGCTCGAGGTTTGCGGAGCCTCATGTTACTACACCTTGCGCAGACCAAATTCGCTTCTGATAACGTAACGGAGCAGACGCTTTGTACACACCCCCTGCGTGTCCACTTCGACATACCTGTGTCTATGGGAGCATTGTGAGGAGAAGGACTTGGTCCCAGGTATCAACTGGTGGGCGGGAACATGCAAGAAGTCGGCCAAGCTGGTCAATCTCGAGGTGTATAGAAGCACCGTCGCCAATGTGACGCAAGAGTACATTGATAGCCTCCCGACTGTCGAGCAGACACAAAAGACTGTCGTGGACGTTGTGTCGATGCCGTCACAGGCAAACTGGGGCATCTCATATCGAAGTGTCAACACTTACTACACCAACATTGTATACCACCAGAAGCTACGGTACGTTACTTTTACACACGATATTCCTTCACCACCCCCTTCCGCTAACAGATGTATGATTATAGATGGATCCAATACGGCTACTGGGGATTGGTGCTGTTTCTGGCCACAGTCAGCCACGCCATCGCATTACTTCCAGTGAAACCCTCCAGTCAACCAATACGAAAGAATAATGCGCCGGCAAAGATCAAGGGCTGGTTCCATCGCAACCTCATGATGGCCCCTACATTCTCGTACCACCATCACCAGCCCTTGGGATGGTTCACCGTCCCTCTCCGTTTGCAATCCCTGGTCATTGTTGGCTACATCATCACACAGATCTTCATGCTGGCTTTCCACTATCCTGTCTTTGACGGCAATATTTAGTAAGCATTCCCGATTTACTTTTATACTATGATCTGTCCTAACATAGCCATCAGTTACAAAACTGTTCCAGGACAGGTCTGCCGAATTCTCGCTGATCGACTTGGCATCTTCATGACGGCCGATCTGCCATTCATCTTTCTTTTTAGTGGAAGAGCCAACATCCTCATCTACGCCACGGGATGGAGCTACAGGACATTTAGCATCTTCCATCGCTGGCTGGCCCTGCTTCTCACTGTCGAGGGCATCTGCCACGGCGTTATTTTCTCCGCCTACTATGTCAATGGTAAGCATATCCAGTCAAATACACCTCAAAGAAAACACTGCTAACATGACAAAAAGAAAAAGGATGGGAAGGCTATCACGAGGAGTTGCGTACCGATCCCACTTTCCTCTATGGACTTGTTGTAAGTTGTCGATTTGCATCCAATCTATTTTGCGCGGGTACTTACAAAGGCTACAGATGATTATCGCATTAGGTCTTGGCGCAGCTTTTGCTTTTGCTCCTCTGCGTACCCGACTCTATGAGTTTTTCAAGGCTGCCCATGCCTCCATGGCAGCTGTCTTCCTTGCTGGGCTGTTCTAGTACGTCATCCGGCTCCCTTACTCTGGTATCTTCATTTGCTAACAGCATATCAGCCACATCAAGGACCAATTCAGAGGCATGTACAAAGTCTGGGTGTGGGCTTGTGTTGGCCTGTGGGCTGGCGACCATTTCCTCCGTATGCTGCGCGTCATTGCCATGAACTACAAGACCTTCCTCGGACAGGGCTCTCTTGCATTGGCCAGCTACAGCGAAGAGACTGGCATGATCCGTCTCCAGGTCAAGCCTTCAATCAACGCCGCTCGCCAAACCCCGGGAACTTACTACTTTGTATACTTCCCCAGTTTGCACTTCTGGGAGTCTCACCCCTTCACTCTGGCCGGAAGATCCAAACAAATCGATGATGTTCCGTCGTACGGAAGCAGCAGCGACCAGCCCAGCGACAAGGAGACTGGCACACAGTCTCCTCGTGTTACCGAGCTGAGCTCTGAACCGGGTGACTCGTACATGACCTTTATGATTCGTCCTCGAGATGGATTGACCCGAAGACTGCGAGACAGGTTGATTAGCAAGAGCGAATCCGGCCCTCTTCGTGTTAGAACCTTCCTCGAAGGTCCCTACGGTACGCCTGCTCGTCTTGATCACTTTGACGAGGTTCTTTTCATTGCTGGAGGTAGCGGTATCACCACAGTGCTGCCCTATCTCCGCATGTTCTTTGAGGATCAGAAGGAGTCGCAAACACCTCCCAAGGTCCGCCTGGCATGGATCGTGCGAGACGAGGGTTTCGTTCGAGATGTACTTGCCAACGATCTCCGCGCCACTGAAGGGTCTGCTCTGGCAGCATCGAAGCTGAACATGGAATTCTACATCACATCAGACTCTCCCACTGCCACACCCAAGGCAGAAGAGGCTGGAAACAGCATCGCCGATCCTAGGTTCAAGAAATCACGACCTGACATCCACTCCGTGGTTGACACCTTTGTCACTCAATCCCAAGGCAAGACAGCCGTCTTTGTCTGCGGTCCGGCAGAAATTGCCGACACAGCGCGGCAGGCCGTGATTAAGCAGACGAAGAAGGATCACATTGACGTTGAACTATTCGAGGAAATGTTTGTTTGGTAAAAACAGGGACTAAAGCGGCGGTAGAGCGGCGTACTAGGGATTTTATGAGGCGTATGAATATTGGGTGGATATACTCTTTAGGTTATGCATTACGGGACTTAAAAGAATTAAAAAATCATGACTTTCAAAATTTCACGTATATATCACGAACATTACATATGATAAGGCGAGAATCTGAACTTGGTGATGTGATATTTAAACGGTTGAAGCTATGCCCATCTAACTCAATGGAACATCATCCCACTATCAAAGCGAGGTCGGTAAGATCGTTTGGCTGGCGCAGAAGTGTGAGCAACGCTGCTACTGTTGTAAGGGCTCAAACTCGGCGGGAGATCCTCCACTCTAGTACCCCATGAACTTTCCTTGCTACCTAGAGTGAGTACGAGCTCCTTTCCTTCAAGGAAGAAGCTATGATCAATCCAATTCTTCTTATAAGGCTTGCCATTCAAGGTAGCCTTTTGAATGTACACATTCTTGTAAGTGGGGTCAAAGTTGACGTTGCGAATAGTCGCAGTCTTCCCCGTAATCGGACTCTTGATGCTGACGCTCTCAAAGTAGGGTGGAATGATGAGATAGACATCCTGGCCAGGGTTTGGGAATAGGCCCATCATGGAGAAGGCAACAAAGCTGCCCATGGCACCGCTGTCGTCGTTACCTGGCAGCCCATCTGGTGTAGGAGCAAAGAACCTGGGGATGTAGAAATGGCTGCGTTCAGCGGACAAGGCCGGTCGGCCAGCATAATGGTATTGAAAGACTGTGAGGAAACTGGGTTCGTTGCCAATGCTAAAATATTGTTAAGTGAAAAGGACGAGGTAAACGTCATCAAAAATCCCCTACTATGTAATCTCTTGGTCATGCATATAAGATAGACGGCTGACAAAAGCGTCAGAGCCGCCATAGAGGTTAAGCAGGCTGGCCTGATCGTGTGGAACGAAGCTATAGGGACTATGTGTTAGTCTAAAGCTCTTTTAGACAGAAAAAAAATAGTAGAACGCCTTTTTTTTAAAAAAAAAAACATGTCATAACTTACAAGCCGTATTCCCAAGTGCTGCTCTCGAATGTCTCAGCTCCAGAGTTCTGAAGCGAGCATATGCTCCTGGAATCCAAGTTGCTACACATCAATGGATCTTGTGTGAACCAAGTTTCGTTCAAGAACTTGGCTTGGAAGAAACCCTTAAACCCAGTGTCAGTTCCATTTGAGAAGAACGATGTCTGGTCAGCTTTAAACAGGTTTTGCCAATTGCCGCTGGATTCGATGTATTTCTCTTGATCTCCCTTTTTACCCAACCCTCCAGCAATCTGGGAGATGCAAAAGTCGTTGTAGCTGTACTCAAGCGTGCGACTGATGGTGCGCGTCATGGTTCCAAAACCCTTGTAGTCAAAGTCTTGTACGGGAACGTAATTGAGCTTCTTCCACGAGTCTATGCCTCCCCTACCATTCGTGGACCAGGCATAGGGCTCAACTTCGGCATCTTTAACAACAGCCTCATAGCCCTTTTCCCAATTGATTCCGTCTTTAAGACCCTTAAGATAGGCGTCTGCCAAGACGTTGTCTGCGTTTGAGCCACCCTGGGTATAGCCTGGACAGAGACTCATACGGCAATCGGGCAGCCATCCCAAATGTTCATAGATGGATATCAGCGAACGGATCTGCTCTGTAAGAGCCGCAGGATCTAGAATAGTCATAAAGGGCATCTGAGATCGGAACAAGTCCCAAATACAGTAAAAGGAGTCGTAGTACGGCTCGCCATCGTTCCAGAGAGGATTCTCTCCAGTATAGTTTTGAGGATTGACGAGTGTGCGATAGATTCCCGAGTAAAATGACTTGATGTAGTCCTCGCTCACACCGTTACCAGCCTTGATGGTAATAGGGGAAAGCTTCTTCCGCCAGATATCGGCGGCCTCATTGGCGTACTTGTCGAGATCCCATTTAGTAATTTCTTTCTCCGCGTTGGAGCATGCTTGTGCACTGCTGATGAAGCTGACACCAGTACGAGCATATATGGGCTCTTGAGCACTGGCGAAGCGGACAAAGGCACCGCCTGGCAACGGGTAGCCATTGATAGAGCGCGAGATGGTCAGATCTTTGACGTCGGAACTGGCGCGAGAGTTCACAAAGATGCCATTGTCATAGATTTCTGCGCCTGAGAAATCTGTACAAAAGTACAACTTATAGGTGCCGGTGCCGAAGCTGGGAACGAAAATGGCATTGCCGGTAAAGCGGCCAGTCTTTCCGTCCACGCTCACAGTGCCATTGTCTTGTCTGGAATTTGAAAGATCGGTCAAGTCTTGCAGAATAAGCGGCTTATCATCAGGCCCTGCATTGGGGAATGTGAACTTGAATAGTGCCGCATGCTGAGACGTTGTCATCTCAACCTTGGGTCCGCTGTTGAGGGTTATCCCAAAGTAGCCCGGCTTCGCGACAACGCTCTCATTGGAGAAGCTGCCAAACTTGACACGGTCATTCTTGGGAAAAGAACAGCCGTCTACTTCACCGCCTGGGCAAGAAGTATACGGAAATAGTGGGAAATTCCCAAGCGACGGTGAGCCTCCAGTGCCAGAGTCGTGCATGACGCTGAACCCGGTGACAGACGAGCCATCCAGAGTAAATCCGCCTTGGTTGCTGCCGCTATTCGTATCGGCTACAGCCTTGGCCATGCCAAACGGAAGAGTAGCTCCTGGGAAAACATTGCCACCATTGCTGCTGCCAATGAGAAGATCGACATGTGTCAAGGGATCAAATGAGGCGGCTTGGACCTGCGTGGTAGCTGAAAGTCCATAAAGAAGACCAACGGCCTTGACGGCTCGGTTTAAGGTCGCCATAATGCCACTGTCTCTTACTATGCTAGCAACAAACCGAGACAGATGGAGAACAGTCCACCAAAGGTGCTGCCATCACGACTCCATATGTATTCCATTGTCTCTGCCGATGCCAGCAACCCCTCAGATCTCAGTGATGCCCAGTTCAATTCCTTGCGTTACATCGTCCATGTCTTATCACACAAGTTACCAACCGTCGGGCCAACAATGCGAAAAAATTCATTCCGGAATTCATGCCGCAGCTGCATTCTATGCCATGAGACATTTTGCCGTGGATTTTGATGAGCATGTCTCAGACCAAGAGGGGAGGTGCATTACCACCATTTGCATATGCCGGGTTATACCCCTTGGATAAATTGCTGCAACCCCAGTCGGCCACCGTACCGTCACAACGCGTTTCCTGCCCCTCTTTCTCAGAGACAGTAAATCTAGAGGAAGGGTTTCATAATTGGTGGGGTGTAATAAAGATCTCTTAGATCTGAATCTGTGACTTCATCAGGCATTTGGCACAACTGTATTGTTCTAGCAGTCAACTGAAATTATCATTCAAGCCAAGTCTCTCCCGCTTCAATCTTCACTCCTAAGAACTTGGCTAGTTGAATTCATGCGCAGAGTCAACTATGACGTGTAGCAACAGATTGCATGCGGTGCGAGGTAGACACGGTGGAGCTTTTTGTCCTCCAAAAACCATCCGCTGCTTCCACTGGAGATAGCCAACTGCCCAATTCATATCAAGCGTCCGTGCAACGATCGGGATACGGAGCATTGCCTGTAGAAGCGGGGGAAGTTGTGTAGTATTCCTTATCATGTTTGGCAAGATGTTGACGGTTGAAAAGGGCCTAGGAATGCCGAGACGGGCGCGAGCATGGAGATAACATCCGACTTCGCCCCAGTTTACTCAGTATCACAATCCAAGAAGGTAAGGACGTGAAGATCGCACCACCGGTTGGTGATTTCGTATTCCGACCCCGCAGTCTCAGTAGCTGTAATACATGCATGCACTTTGTAATAGCCCCATTGCAGAAAACCGGATTACTTTCGTGAGAAACTCTCCTATTGAGCGATAATTTTGAGGAAGATGGCAACTCAGAGTCAATACTAATTTTATCCTTTGCTTTGCTATTTGAAAGAGCCCGTACCATATCATATAGCCTCATTGCAATCTCAAGTAGCTCTACATTACATTATCTCATTATTCACAACTGTTCCTGCAGTGTCATACTGGTCTTGTACTCACGACCCAAGATCATACCGAGTACCACGCAGAGCCTTGGCTGGCCCGTTGCCAAGATTAATCTCATTGAGATTAGTCAACCCATATGCCTTTCCAGTCCGCCACAGGTAGAGTCGGAACCCAACGAATGCCAGAGCAACCACTGGCAGCGTTACATAAGAAGCGAAGAAGCTGGACACGGAAAATTTGTGAATAAAAGCCTGGAACCCATTAAAGAACAGGATGATTGTAAAGAGGACGATGCAAATCCAAGCCATATATGGCTGACACCATCCTCTGAGATCCAGGTTTCTTCTATCAATACCCTGAACTGCCAGGGCACGATGAAATCTGACGAAGCAGGCACAGATGGAGATCCATGCAATCAAACTGCTGAGAGCTAAAGTCAAAGTGTCAGTCAATGAGTATACAAGGAGATCTCAGAGGTTAATTACCCGACAAGTTTGAAAGCCAGATAAAAGCTTGGGCAGATCCGTTGGAGACGGAGAGGAAAGCCAACAGTCCAAAGCAGAAAGATACCAGAACGCCCCAAAAGGGTGTACCGAAACGACTTGTCTTGAGGAAGCAGTGAGGCATAGATCCTAGGCCGAAAATGTTAGCATCCAGTGATCAGCTGCCACAAAGGCAGGTGAAATAAGAGTCTTCTTACTTTGTCGGGATAGCGCGAGCAGCGTTCTCGCTACGGCGAAGACGTTTTCGTTACATGATGAGAGTGCAGACGTCATGACCTAAACTCAGCTGTCAGTATAAGCTGTCCATAGCTTGAGATTCTTAGCTACTTACCACAGCATTGATAACACTTGGGAGGACTTTGACGCCGGTTTGCTGACAGATGACAACGAAAGGCGATGATGCTGCAGTGGAACCGCCCTGGGCGACTGCGTCAAGCAACGTTGGTGAGTGTTGGCTGACATTGAGGGAGATCATCAATACGGTGAGGAGGTACAGTCCAACTATGAGAGAATGTCAGTAAGGATTTCCTTGGTACTCCAGATTCTTCAGCTTACCAATTCGGTAAAAGACTGTTCTGACTGCCCTTCTCATCGTCTTCCTGGGGTTGTGCGCCTCGCCGGCCAGCACACTAATGCCCTCGATACCACCAAACGCAAAAGCAGCTTGGGTGAGGACTTTCCAGAATCCGAGAAAACGTGAGAGAGAGATTGGTGACAAGTTTGCAAACGAGTCATTGAATGGCTCATCTCGCCAGTAGCGGCCGCCAGTGTATACACCATTGACGCCTCCAACATCGGCTATCAAGCCGAATAGGATGAGGGCGACAAGCATTAATACCTTCATGCAGGCAAATACAAACTCAATCTCGCCAAAGTATTTGACGCCGAGGAGGTTGATGCCGATACTCAGGACCAGAAAGGCCGCGATATATGCCGATACGTGATCTTGGACGTGATCCCAGTAGCTGATCATGACGGCGGTAGCTGTAATCTCTGTAGGGATAGCCAGGCCAGTCTGTAGGATGTAGTTGATGCCCATAGCGAATCCAGCTTCGGGAGCGATGTACTTGTTGCCCATCTCGATAAAACCGCCAATGTTTGGTGAATAGACGGACCTATAGACTCAAGATTAGCACCACACAATAATGGCATGGAACATGTTTGTAACCAGACTTACATTTCACCCAGGCAGTACATCATCATGCCAACCAAGCAGCCGACAATGGTATAGCCAAGGAAGAAGCCCACAGGCCCGCCATTAACCAATGCAGCACCAGACCCTAGAAAAAGACCAGTACCAATAGTTCCGGCGACAGCAATCATGGAAACCTGGCGAGGTTTCTGTCGACCATCTCAATCAGTCAACTACTCTTTTTACATCGAGGACAAGTACTCAGCGACTTACAAGGTCACGCTTCGTGCCAAACTCTCCCTTGTGAGTCGATTCGGCTTCATTCTGGACATCAGGGTCTGCATAGTCTTCCAGCACACCGCTCGTCGCTCCAGGGCGGATCGAAGACACGGACTGCAGACCCCTCTCATCCTTTTCATTCAAATCTGGCTGGCCCATGATGGCTTTGTTGAGGTTAGATCGTTCAGATCCGAGATCCGTCTCAGGTTCTCTGCAGGCTCGCGGGTTCTGCCGTGCACGATTGGATGCCGGTATAGTCTCGCGCCGTGTCGCTCTTCCCACACGACAGATGTAAGAGGGCAGGGGAGATGAGAATGACACACACCACCACGGCGTACTGGGTGTTGAACAAAGAGATGTAATTGGTGCCAGAGAAGGCTGCTATCATAAGGTTGCATTCGGAAGCAGGCAGCACGGCATGGTTCCTTGTTCCTTTTTAATATGCACGTCTATACGCGCTCAAAGACGGCTGCTGCTGATGAAGATCATGCCCTCACGTACGGTGGGGGGTCGGTCGAGATGATTGTTGAAGAAACATCTCCCCACACACTCATTCTCGAGATGGAAACGAGCAAGATAAAGAGAGATACCGATTACCAGGAAGGTAAATTTACCGATGGCTGGCGCAGATAACATGGCAATAATTAGCGACAAATGCCGAACCCAGCTACAGTATGGCTTATCGACCAGTGTGGAGCAGCCTGGTGATGGCGAGAAACTCGATGGTTGTTCGTGGGGGCTTTAGTTCACCAAGGAAGGGGGACAAGTTGCCCGTTTCTGACAATGGGGGTATAGACGGGGGTTTCGATTGCAATTCTGGCTCTCTTCCCCCGCATTCTTGAGCTTCTTCTGTGGGGTTGAGCAACGGATAATGTGCCTTCATAGCCGACTACGTGTATATCTCTCAGATACGGGACTGACAGCTGAGCGTATGATGCTGCGTATCCATAGCCTTTTATCAGTTTTAGCGGAGCGCAGGCACTCTCGAGAACCTTGAAGACATTTCAATCCCCCACGTATTGAGCGCAATAGAGTTCTCACGGATGTTCTGGCAGAAGAAATCCTGATTCCGAACATGGCGACTTGCCTCCGCCTCATTTGCACAGTGTCGCCGCCACGGCAAAACGCTTCAGAGTTTGGGTCGCTCAATGGTTCGATAACCCGCGGAGACGCTGGATCTCGCCCATAGGCTGCACGTCGCGCCGTCGGATATAAATCCTAATAGCGACTCGTGACGGCAATTGCAAGGGTGCAGTTCGTACATGATAAGGGATCTGTGGCTAGCCAGGCTATGTGGAACTCGGTCAGCAATCATGGTATGTAGTGTCCTATCACGACCTAGATTCTTTGTTTACTTGACGGCCAAAGCAAATGTATCGTGCCACATTTAGGAATCCATTTGCAAGCATGTAAAACAATGGGCTCCTTTGAGGTATTGTTTAGCTACCGACTGTGCCGAGTTATGTGAACATTGAACTCATAAATGGCCAAGTGGTGCTCTCAAGCTGGAGCTTCACGGTTCACCACAAAGTCATTCGCCTCCTACAGTACGAGTACCATTAGGACGACCAAGCCAGTGAGAAACGTTGACCAAACAAGTTCAATCGCACCACCCATTAGTAGTCTGCACCACGTGTGAATTACGTGCTGGTATTTCTAGAAGGCTGCACACACGCATGCCATCGTACCCATTGACCTATTACGTTCGAGAGTTCTGGCCCTTGATGCGGCATGCCTTTACTAGACCGCGCCACCAATCTATTGAGGATGCAAAGGCTGGCTTCAATACAAGACCCCCACCGAAGCCCTCACCGACAAGATGAAGATACATGTATCAGAGTAAGGATGAGCCAGGGATACGAGTGTGTCTACGGGGGTCAAAGCTGAGAGAATATGCGGCGGATGAGTTCCTGCATTTGGAATGCAAACAATATTACGCTGTACTGTACTGTACTGCCAGACTATTAGAGAGTGTTCATATTGCATAGTACCTAACAAGTATGTGCATAATAGTAAAGACTTTCATGTCACTCGCTCAAACTGCTGTTCTGCTTGTTTAAGCATTCAAGTTTGCTTTGTTTCCAATCACGCTATCAGGCCATCTTGGCTCGCATCGCATCCGTATACAATGTAAAAGTAAAGGCCGACACTCATATAATAGGCTACCACAATAAAGATATGCATTGCTACAATGAAAACTAGACATACATCACATCTCGCCCAAAAGGCTTCAATGCATTCCCACGCAAGAAGTCTCCATGCATTCCCACGAAAGAGGATTGAGTTTCCTGAATGCAGAGTCAAACTGCACAATTTTCGACTCCCACTGGTTATTTCCCTTGTACCGCCTACCGAATAAAGTCGCCTTGCCGCTCTCGAAATCAGGTAGCGCTACATTGATGTTGTTGAATCGCTGAGATGCTGGGATGGTTGGCAATACCTCCGCTACCGACGGGTCTGGCAAGTAGCAGCTCGGCTTAATCTCAATCCCTTCATACATGCCCTCCTCTTCTATTTCAATGAGCAAGTCACCCAATTTAATGACGGTGAATCCATCCCAGGCACCTTCGCGATGCGGAACTTCTTTTAGCAGCTCGAGGACCATCCTGCGAAGATTTGGCTGGCGGCATTTAGCAAGCGCGTAATATAGCGGCGGTATGAAGCCCATGTCGATGGTGAAGTTGATGTCTGGTCTGCTAGTGCCTCTCAATCCAAAAGCTTTCTTCATTGCGGTACGCATCAGGTCCCACAGGTCAGCCGACTGCTTGATCAGGAGGGAGAAATCCGGCAGATAGTGGTCATATATCATTTCGTCCGTCCCACGCAGGGCAGTGGCGGCCATGATCCTCGTCATGGTGTGGTATAGAAGCAACATAGGTATGGCGAACTTGGTACGAAAGTCTGCTTGGCTGGTGAACTTTTCGTGGCTGGAATCCAAAGCGCGAAGCCATCTCATCAAGGCCGCCTCCAGGCGTCCTTGGTCCTCGAAAAGCCTTTCCGGGATAGGTTGTCCGCCTAGAATCAGCTGGCTTGCCTGTTCCCCTAGGATATGCGATCCGTTGATCAGGGCATCCATATACTTGCGTGCTTCAAGGAGAGACGAGAACGTCTGGGGGATATCGTACGTTCTCGGTGACTCTGCGCTATCTCCCACAAAAAGCAGGTATGAGGAGACTTGACCAAAAAGCGCAACTTGCACGTTGAGCCGTGAGAAGACTTCGACAAGAGTATCTTCGACCGATACTGCTTGTGATCGCAGAATAATATCTCCGTCAGAGGTGGTGACTCCCTCGCGCTGCTGGATCTCACGAAGAATACGGAGGCCATTGGCCAGGTGAGCATGGCCTGCTTTGAAGCCCCCTCTCAACAGCTCAATGCATACAAATAGCATACAAGTGATGAGGCACACCCGAAGAGCCTCCTTGTCGGAACGATTGAGGCTCCGTCGCAAGTGCCGGATGGCTTCGTTGTATTCGGTCAGTGAGATGCGCTCCTCATTCTTGTGCGCCGCCCCCAATGCCGTGACTGCATGCAGGACAGCCGGCTCCTGTTCGCTTGCTTGCAGCACTAAACAATCCCAGAAGCCCGATTCGAACAGACCAGGAAGCTTAGTGGTGGTATATCTCCGAAAGTACTCAAACCCGAGGCTTGCGGGCTGACCCGCGATCGCTCGTTTCTGCGACATGACGACAATGTTCCGCAGGGGCTGCATCTGGTTCCTACGGACTAGAGAGGAAGAGGAAACAAACGGGACCTTGACGGAGCCTCCGTAGGCATTCCCTCCGCCACCCCAGATGCCGTATCCATCACAGACCCGGCCAGTCGAGACACATCTCTGACAGGCCGGTCTCCCCTCATCACACTTTACACGCCGCTTCCTACACCCAATGTGTTAGTATCAAACCGTGAGATGATCATCGGGATTCACTATGGCTGATGAGAGAAAGTATCATGCATACTTGCAAGTCTGACACCCCGTCTTCACTCTCCTCCGCCCCTTCTTGGCAGGAGAATCTTGGGGCATATTATCGAGCTTCTCTGCTGGAATCCTAGTTTGTTGACCTAGTTTGTCTGGATAATGTCCGTCCAGCGGTCTATTTCTTTACAAAGTCCGGTCGGATGGAGGTATCTCGCAGTGATGAAGGGGGAGTAAACGAGAGTCGATTCTGGAGATGCTTGAGAGATCCGGACTCTCATCTGCTGTGGGGCCGTGCCGGCTCGGCTGCTTTGCTCATCACAGATTTCCCCAATTTAGTTGATGGAGTCACGGAATGTCTTGTTCATTGGCTCGCTCGCAAAGTCTGACACTTGATTGGCCAGAGCCGGATGGATGGGTTGTCGTGTTGTCTCAGCTCGCTTCGTGCTCAGCAAAGCAAAGCTCAACAAAGCTCAACACAAGACACAGCCAAAATATGAATGAAATTGTATGTTTTCATAGATGTATTAATTATGAGTGAATTCGCTATTGCTCCTGATTATGCATGCACATCCGTCTTCTAACCTCTCGTCACCTCTCAGAGCAGCCCCTTGCTGCCAAGCTCCGACTCAGTCCACTGCCATAGCTTCTCAGCCAACTTCGCGTCTCACGCCTGCTCACTCGGTGTCCCGATCTTTGCATATGGCACGACGTAGGCCCCAGAATCTGACTTCTTGAAGTTGCTGCTGGCGATGGCAAAGAGCGAGGACCAGGCGCCCTTTTCTTGCTTATCTAGGATCCCGAGGCAGCTCATGATGGGAGTAGCAACTCGCAAGACGGGTGCAGGCATTGTCCCCGTGGCTTGTTTGTTCAGATCGCTAGACTCCTGTTAGCTTCCATGTGCACCTTTAGTTGTTTGGAACAAGCATTGCTGGAACTTACGTGTTAATGTGGCCGGGATGCACTGCTGCAAACCAAATCGCTGCATTGCCAGATTCCGCAGAGACAGGGCCGTATCGTTTGTTCAGCTGCACCGTATGCAAGATATTTGCCAGTTTGCTCTGGCCATATCTCATCATGGAATTTTCCTTTTCTAATCCGGTGTCTTCGAACCGAATTCCGCTTGCAGGAGTAAACTTTGCATGTCCGTCCGATGTCAAGTTGACCAAGCGCACAGTTCCTTCAGGATTCAATTGAGCGGTAGATTGAAGAAGTGGCAACAGATGATGCGTGAGCAGCCAATGGGACAAGTAATTGGTCTACATCATTCTTGTTAGCTTATGGACTTCTCTATCGTGAGAAAACGGCAGCTGATTTCGCAGCCTAAACAATATAAGCTTACCTGCCATTGAGCCTCATTGCCATCGACAGTCAGAGAGAAAGGCACACCCATAATGCCAGCATTGTTGATGAGTCCATGCAACGCGGGTTCATCTTGGCGTATCTTCTTCGCAGCCGCGATAACACTCTGGAAATTGGACAGGTCGAGGTCAAGGAAATGAATATTCGCAGAGGGCAGTTGTTCTTCTATTTCGTGAATGGCCGCCAGTGCCTTGTCCTTGCTGCGCGCGCCCATGTACACTTTGGCACCACGGGATGCCAAGCCAATCACAGTCTCCCTACCACTAGTATTTGTTAGTAAACTGATTGCGGGAGGAAATATACATGTCAAACGGCTGACTTACATGCCAGTATTGCCTCCGGTAACAATGTAGACTCGTCCTGTAAGATCAGGAATTGACTCGGGTGAAAATTTCGAGGAAGGCATTGTGAATGTTTTTAACAACCGCTTAAAGAGTAGGTGGGAAGTCTTGGTAGAAGTCTGTAATTGAATGAGTCTTGCTGTTTATGCTGATTTTTCTTCTGGCAGTAGTTGTCGCTGGGAGGCTATTATTTATATTCTCTGCCATCGCGACGATATCAAGGGGCTCAGTTGTGAAGTTGCACAGCCAACAGGACTCAGTTTATTGTCCGCTCCGCCTGTTTCCATTGAGTCAACTCACACTCCGCAACAACACTCGTAGATCTAAGGCACAACATGGGAAAGCCTTGGAGCACCAGCTTTGGTATAGTGCGCTGACCGTTGCTGACAGTTTTATTCCCGGTATAGCGTGCTGACTGTCTCGAGTGACTAAGATTGGTTTGATGGCCGTCTCAACCAGATATTGATCGGGTGGCATTCTTGTTTCTCCGCAAGCCCGTCAAATGAAATGGATGGACATAGGCGGCCGACGGCCCCTTGGTCGTGCGGGTCGTGCGGCCGCTTTGCCTGGTAAACTCCGTGCCACTACTGAATATCCGCATATTGTCTTACTAGGCTACAAACATACAGACAATTCCACACCATGTCCGCCCATTCAGGCATTGTGGTCTGTTCTATAGTCGGAGCTAATGGCTTCACGGTAATGCCGTACCTGCTTTGACTGTGCATATGGCAGTGGCCTCAGCCGCATCTCATGTGTGAGATTGCCGGAGTACTAGTCTCGGAATCGAATTTTAACACACTCACCAGGTTATTTCTCCACCTACCATCGAACAAATTATATCTTAATATGCCCATCAGATGCCGTATAGGCAGACTGACACAGGCGACAAGGGCGAATTATACATCGACACTGGAAGAGCTAAAAGTCGCGAATTGTCTGTGCTGCTAATGATGAAAGAAAGGGAATCCCAAGACGCGAATGGGGAATGGATTGGTCATATGACTTTTCGGGAAGAGTGCGGCTCGTAAGCCGCAACTATTGAAAACAATGAGTTTAGAAGCTTTCATGAGCTACCTACTCAAGATGAAGCCTGGCGTTCTCTACTTAGCTGTTAGCGAGAACCCTCGAATTAATAGAGAATAGCAACAGAATAGCCTAAAATAATCTCACATTTGTTCGTTTCGTATTCGAGTGAAGGCTATTGTTTCATTACAATGGGTGGTAATGTGCCAAATGCAACTGAAGAGCCAAAATCATCACCACAGTATCAGCGGTTAGATCGTCTATTTAAAGTTATTGAGCAACACCAGTATATCAAGGCGAAAAGACGGTTGATAGGATATTGAAGATTACTTGCCGGAACCCGCAAGGGTGGCTACATTAATAGAGCCCCAAGGGGTATGCAAGAAAGAGGAGACTGAAAATGATCAGCATACAGAAACGGACAACCCACACATATCCGCCACCCTAAACTCATCTGGCGACTGGTGATCGTATTCTCCCCGTGTATGCACATTTTCATTTTGCAGTCTCTGTTATTTTTTGCAAACCGCTTGAGCCCCTCAGTGGCCCGGAGGCGGGACACTCGTATGCATATCAGCAGAAACCCAAGTACGGCAAGTGAGTGAGAGGTTACCTTACCATGAAGTATCCATGAATCAATGAAGCGTATTGACTCGCATACAAAGTAAATATTGAGAACCATCAACAATTGATCGGCTCTTAAGATTATCAGTGAGTAAATCATTCTTTAATCGGAGCTGCATAACTCTTCTATGAGGGCCTTCCTGAGTTGTTGTCCAGCTCTTCGGCCGCTTGTAGTATAGCCTTCTAGTCGACCACAATTAAAACATGGAGTACTCCGGGCCGTTCACATGGTATAGAATCTAGCATACGTCGGATTTAAAGTCAATTTTCAATACATTTTCCCTTTGCTGAGCCGATAGAAAATTGTTTCGCCCGTAACTCGTCCGTACCTCTGTCCGTATGATCCATAGCACGGCCCAAGTTGCAAGTATTACTCATCGCTCGTCCGGTATTCGTCCTCGTTTTTCCATCTATTAAACGTGCGTTCCATAATTCGTCCGGGTTTGATCCATACTTCATCCATACTTCATCCATACTTCATCCATACTTCATCCATACTTCATCCATACTTCATCCATACTTCATCCATACTTCATCCATACTTCATCCATACTTCATCCATACTTCATCCATACCACGGAAAAGTAAAATCGGAGGCGGACGAAGTACCGGACGAAGTACCGGACGAAAAATGAGTAGCAAGAATTACGACACACTCTTCCTGCCTTGTAGTGCTAGGTCAATCATGTCTAACACGAAAACGACGGAACATTTGACCGGAGATCCGACAATGTAATTCTTTCGTCAACCACTCATAGCAGCTAAGCGCTACATCATTCAAATAATCAAGGCACATATGAGATACGCCATGCCCGACCCACTGACGATGCAACATGATCCTGTCCGTCCCCATGGCATTTAAGCAACGGACTTCAGAGACTATGGGAGATTTCCATATTAAGCAATATAGTTAGTTAAAAATTGGATTAAGCTCAAGCCATTTATCCGATTAGTCAGGCTGCCTACCGAGCCTTCCTCAGACATGACTTATTACTCTCCCAGGAATGGCACACCACTGACTCGGTCTGGGGATCTTGCAGACATCCTCAACATGTGTTCACAATACATCATCGTTGTGTAGTATTATAGACCAAATGGGTGTTATTGAGTCTCTCTGAATACTGGGAACATTGTGTATAAGATCCGTAATAACTAGACCTTCATATACATCTCATAACCCGAACACGAGAAGGGAGGTACATAAAAGAAGCACTCAACTAGCCTAAACGTACTCTTCAACGCATGCTACTCGTCCCAAGTCATTAGTTCTAAGCGTCTCTAGTCTCATATATCTCTTCTTCTTTTGATCATTCTTCTGCCCGTCATCGACAACATTTCTTCAAGAAGAAAAAAAGAAATACCCTCAGAATGGCCACTCCGGAAACAAAACTCTTCATCAATGGCGAATTCGTCCCCTGCATTTCTGGCAAGACATTTCCAATCTTCAATCCTACAACCGAAGAAAAGATCGTCGACGTTTTTGAAGCCGATGCTGCCGACGTTGATGCTGCCGTCACTGCTGCCGAAAACGCATTTCCAGTATGGAAAAGTCTCTCCGCACATGACCGTATCAACAAGTGCTTAACTTAAAATTTGCCGAACTGATCGAGAGAGATCAACTCGAGATCGCCAAACTTGATGCTGAGAATATCGGTATGCCCGTGTCAGTGAATCATCTTTTCATTCGGAGAGCAATTCGAGACATCAAGCATGCATCTGGACTTGCCCACGATGTGCATGGAGAAACTAGCTTAAACACACCCGGGCAGATTAATATTACCTTGAGGCAACCTTATGGGGTGTGTGCTGCCATTCTCGCTTGGAACGCACCAGTCGTAATATTTACCGCCAAGGTCATTCCATGTATAGTGGCAGGCAACACAATCATCGTCAAGTCATCGGAGAAAGCCCCTCTCTCTTCTCTCAAGCTAGGCGCGCTGGCGGCCGAGGCTGGGTTCCCTCCAGGAGTTATCAATGTACTTTCGGGATTCGGCCATACCGTTGGCGCAGCCTTGTCTAGCCATATGAAGATTCGCAAGCTTACATTTACCGGCTCTACTCGTGCAGGCAAGTTCATTCAAGAGGCGGCCGCAAAGTCCAATCTGAAATCCGTTGCTCTTGAAATGGGAGGCAAAAACCCACTAATCGTTTTCCCTGACTGCGACATTGAAGAGGCCGCAGGCTCTTCTGCTGCCAACTTGAAGTTTAACTCGGGCCAAATTTGTGTCTCAAACTCACGAATCTATGCCCATGAAGACATCTTCCAAAGGTTCCTCAAAGCTTTTAGTGAAAAGTTCGTGGAGCCCGAGTTTGGAAGCCCGCTGGAGCCCACCACATCTTTCGGTCCGCAAGCCGATAAACTACAATTTGACCAAATATTAAAATACATTGAGCAGGCTAAATCTGTAGGCGCAAATCTAGTGACTAGAGGTAGCCGTGCCATCGGCAAGGGATATTACATTCAGCCAACGGTCTTTGCAAAAGTCCCCGCCACGGCCGACATCTTACACGAGGAAATATTCGGCCCAGTAGCTGTGATTCAAGAGTTTGAAACGGAAGAAGAGGTGATTGCAGAGTGTAATAAGACGGAATATGGCCTGCACGCTGGTCTTTACACCAGAGACATCTCACGCGCATGTCGAGTAGCGACAGCATTGGAGACGGGAGTCGTCACTGTGAATTCTGGTGGCGGTGCTGGCGCCTATGACATGCCTTTTGGCGCCTGGAAGCAGTCTGGTAATGGCAGAGAATTGGGCAAGTTGGGCCTTGAAGAGTTTTATGAGATTAAAACGGTCATAATCACATTGTAGGGAGCATCACGAAATCAAGACCAGCCTGTGGATGTGGATAAGAGTTCGTGTTCGACAGAAAAGCAAAGGAACTTGACCATGCGCGCACGAATATGCTTGCCTTCATCTCAAGTGCTGACAATATTTTGTACCAAATCTCTAATAGCCTTCATTCAAGCATCGGCTCATCCATAACGTACTTGGACACCGTCTTCTCTAAACCAGTCATCCGCTACGGCTTCATCACTAGAAGCATAGTTAACAATGATGCTCTTCGTCGTCGTATATGTGTAATATGCCTCGACACCACTTCTCGCTCCCAACTCCGCTTGCACTAGAAGCACCTCCCCACGGACTGCTCGGATCATTTCGATGGTGTGTGTTGACCCAGACAATACCAGACTCGATTTGTTCAGACACTCTGAAAGCCTGACTCAGATCATCAGTCCACAATGCCGCTCCTAGGCCAAATTCGCTATCGTTGGCGAGCTCCAGAGCTTCTTGCTCGGTTTCAAATCCAACCAGAAGAATGACAGGCCCAAAGGCCTCCTCGCGCCAGATGTTAGTCTTTGTAATGTCGCATGCTGGGCCAGAAGCCAAGATTGTTGGAGGGAAGAAATAGCCTTCGCCAAAATTGGTGGCATCAAGTTCGGATTTGCCAGTCATCCTCTTACCACCACAAACAATCTTTGCGCCATTAGTAACAGCATCATCCACAAGTTTTACGACATTGCCAAGCTGCCTAGACGAGATGAGAGGGCCCATAGAAGACTTGGGGTTTGTAGGCGAGCCCATCCGTCGCGCTATTGATTCAGCTTTGTGGGCAAGTCTCTCCTCCACAGTCGCCAAGACACTCTTGTGAACAATGATTCGGGTTGCCGCAACACAAGTCTGGCCGCTTGCGATAAACGATCCAAAAGCAACGCCATTGACGGCCAGGTCAATGTTTGCCTTGTCGAATATAATCAAGGGTGCCTTTCCTCCCAGTTCTGCGGTGAACCGTGCCAAGTTATTACCAACAATAGAGCCAATTGCTCTTCCAGCAACAGTTCCTCCGGTGATGTCTACTTTCCGCACAAGGGGGTGGCTCACAAGCTCGCGCCCGGTCGTAGCTCCGAGGCCGGGTAACACGTTGAAGACACCATCTGGCAGCCCTGCCTCTTTCAAGATCGGTCCCAGCAGCAAGCTGGTCAACGGTGTAAGCTCGCTCGGCTTCAATATTACGCTGTTTCCAGCGGCCAGAGCGGGTGCAAGTTTCTTGACTGCAATGAGAAGCGGGTGGTTAAACGGCGTGATCTGGACAACGACGCCGAGTGGCACCCGATCCAGCCAGTTGTGCAGTTTCCCCATCGTTGGCAAGACAGGACGCTCTTCAGTACGGAGAACGGCAGCGTAGTAGCGGAACCATCGAACGAGAGATGGAACCTGAGCCTGCATCTCTCGGATTGCGCGTCCCGTCTGCTCAACCTCCAAGGGGATCAGCGTGGCGAGGTTCGACGTGAGAAGCTCAGCCGCCTTGTCCAGCACGTCTGCTCGCGTATGCCGAGGCGCCTTGGACCAAACGCCGGATTTGAAGACACTATGAGCAAGTTGGACGGTGTCATCCACGTCTTTGGGTGATGCAGAATGACATCTAATCAGCAACTTGGAGTGAGTATCGAGTCGTCTGTCCGCACAAAATAATATCTTGAGAGAATGAAAATGCTTACTCTGCGAATACACTCATGCTAGCTGGATTCTCAACAGGTATCCTATGCAACCACAGTCAGCTTCATCCTTGAGAGCGTCTTTGAGTAGGCCAGTAACATACAAATCCCCAGTCCCAGCCACTTCACCGCCCCCAACCCACAGCAAATAAGATTTTGACATTTCGAATGACTATTTTGTCAATTTATAGAATTGAATAATAACACACAAGTATTGCCGCATATGAGAAATGCTTGAACTGAATGTGGTTGGGCTTATCAGAGATGGGCAATCAGCGTGCGGGGAGCTGCGATATCAATCATCACGTGTCGTCATCGCGCAAGTATCAATTACAGATTCGGACTGAGAATCATTTATAAATCGCTTACCAAAGACACCCGTGAAATTCAGCTGAATCAGTTGAAACAAAATAAATTTACACAGTTGGCTAAGTCATCATGAGACAGACATTTTGAAACCCGAAATAAACCGGATGCTGAGGGAATACCTGGACTCGGAAATCGGCTTCACTCACCCGAATACGAAGCACACGAGTCAACCGCTGTGATTCAAATGTGAGACCAGCAGAGCAGTAACTATAAGCCTCACTTACAAAGTACTTGGCTACTCTTGGTCGTTTTTTAATTTCATTTTACGGATATATACTAGCGATTCATTTATTTGAACATGGATGTCAAGAGCTGCAACAGACACAAGATTTTCTCCCAAGCAGCGCATTTCCTCCCAAGCTTGAGCTACTCGACAAATGCCTCCATGAATATTCTCACATTGTCAGTGCGACACCATTCGTCGTCCAAAAATCACACCGCTGCTTCAAGCCTGAGTCAACAGGGATCATCTCCGCCTTGCCTCCAGTCTGGAACGTGAGACGGCTCTGAGCTCTGTCCGACCACGCCTTCCACTGGGGGTATCTGCTGGTGGAATAGATGTTTTTGCCATTGGGGTTGTAGTACTTGATGAAGTTGAGCCAGTAGTGCTGCATCGTAGGCGAAGCAGCAGCGTTGATCTGGCCATCCTGATAACTCGCCGGCGCACTATCAACGTAGTTGGCGCCCCAGAGAGCGTTGAGTTCGACGGTGTGAGGAACACCCAGGCCAGAGGCCATTTGGTCGGGATCCTCGACATTCCATCGATAGACCCAAGAATCCTTGCCATGCTTGTTCACGACAGAGCTGATGTACATGCCAGGACACATGTAACGAGCCTCCTGGTATACGTTGCTGGCATGTCTCCAGTAGCAGCCAACTGCAGGGCAGCTCGTATTCGGGTTGGGATACATCTCGTTGATCTGCCCAAGCATCTCCAGCGTGAGCACAGGGTACTGATCCAATACATAGCTGTTGCTCTGCTGGAGGGTGGCGGTATCTTTGGGGGCAAACTTGGTCCCTCCGTTGCTATCGTCGCCATAGATGGTAGGCACCTTGATAAACTTTCCCTTTTGAAACACTCTGTATGTGAAGTCCTGTACGAACTCTTGATCCAAAACAGGGAGCCACATATAGTTGGGTGGGTTAGCCGCTCCAGGAAGAGGAATGTTGAAATTATTTGTCTGAAGCTCCACCGCCGTCTTACTGCGCATGCAAGCGAGGCTGTCTTTGCCAACACAACCTACACGAGTTGCAAACTGAGTGTACATGTATTGGGATTGAGCCACCGTGAGAGTCGTCGCAAACGACGGGGACTCTGCAATTGCAGCATTGAAAAGCCCTCGGTTCGTCCCATTATTGGCAGTCAGGTGGTATGTCACACTGGCTGCGCCAGCACTGCTGCCTCCCAGAGTGACATGGTTTGGATCACCACCGAATCGGGAGATGTACTTTTGCACCCATTCCAATACCTTGCGCTGGTCCCGAAGGCCGTTGTTGGGGAGAATCTTATCACTGTCTGTCATGAAGCCGTAGGGGCCAACACGGTAGTTGAGGCTCACAACGACGATATCGTAGCCGCTGTTGATGATCAGGCCAGAGGCATTCGTGTTGGGGTTTGAGTTGAGATTGAAGCCACCGCCTTGAATATAAAGGAAAACCGGGAGTTTTGAGTGAGCTGTGGCTTGAGTCGGGGCCTGGACATCCAAGAACAAACAGTCTTCTGACGTAGACTTGGCTGTAGGTGAACCACCAGTCGCAAGACAGTATTTCCCATGCTATATTGAGTGTTATTCATGAGATTCATCAACGCTGAATGATATTGACACTGAAACTGACCTGAGTAGCGTCTTGAATACCTTCCGTACGGAGAGGATCTTGCGGAGGCGCAAACCGCAACTCGCCCAATGGCGGTGCAGCATATCTAATCCCCAGCCATTGGCTCACGCCATTTGGAAGTGCCTGTCCCTTATACACAGAGTATCCAACATCTACAGTTTCTTGGACAGCTCCCGCTATTGATAGCAGGAGAGTGGACACGAGAAGACTTTGTGCCACCATTTTTATCAGTCGAGTACCGAGGTGAGGAGGCTCCAATGTAGAATTCGACTCCTAGACGCGATGCTACCTCGCTATATATACTTACACGGGATCTGCCAGACATTCTATGCAGAACCCCAGATTCTCCTCTATCCACTATTTGGCCGCCAATCGGTCGCTTGCGCTCCCAGTTTGCTCCCCTTGCAGCTCCTCTCCGGCCATACTCTCCGACCCCAGTAAACAGCTAGAAAAAATTGAACATGCGGAAGAAGGCCGATATGGAGTTGTGGGAAAGGCCAAGATCGGTTTTGCGGGGGAGACTGTGATCAAAGCGCGGGGAAGTTATATGACATGGTTTGCGGACGAAGTCGGGCAGGCCGTTGGACGAAAGATGGAAGCCTTGAGTAGAGAGGGGAAGAGTAGTGTGACATGCTCGAACATCCGAGGGGGGATACACTAGGGTTCGGAAGGGAGAGATGGCCAATTGTTCAGCCTGACACGAGGAAGCCGGCTGTTGGCATCCGGCATCTCCAAGACATAGACCCGCTACTGCAGTCACCCCTTCTCGCCTCCTGTGGAGATGAACTTGGGGTTGTACAACTTGGAATATTACTATAGTGAGCGGACATTCCCCCATTAGGCAGCTCATCCAGATGCCGCTCTGTCATATGCCGTGGGTCGGTTGGAGTCACGAAGCAAGTTCGGGATGCTTGTGATTTAAGGCCTAGTTTGCTGATTTAGCCAGTATGCTTAAAGCATAGAGTTGAAGTTATTTGTCTTTTCTTATTCAAACGTGTAGAACAGATGAGACATTTAATCATACTAGCGGTATACGGAGTACAGACGGAGGTGCTCATGCGCCGAATACCGGTTTGTACTGAGACAGTTTGTTATGAACCAAGCTGAGACATGCATGGTATTACAGAGCACTGATCTTAATTTAGAAAGCAAAGGCGACCGTTTGGCGACCTAAGCCTGTAGGGCACATGTATGATGCCATATTCATGTTGATCCCTCCAGCTGTGATACCCCTTACACTTTCACCGCTAACAATGCGGAAGTCGTAGACGGGCTCCGGTATGTTAAGACGTATAGTTGAATCATAAACATATTCTGCGCCATTGGACACTATTGATGCCGTCACACTTGGACCAAGCCTTATTGCTCGGTATCGTAAGGTAGTGGAACGTAAAGGACAAACATGATATCTCTGAGAGAACGAGGAGGAAAGCCACCTTGAAGACGAATTTCTGCCAAGACGTTGGGTTGTTGGACGGATTCCAAGCTTCTCCAACAATATAATTGCCGAATAAACCGAATCATCCGAACCAACCGAGTTTGCCAGCCAATGGTAAGACACCACCCTCGGAACGCCAGATGCGGAGAAAAATAAATGTTTCCTAGTGCTACCTCGTGGGTTGTAGTTCCAACGTTGCGTAGCGTGATGAGTGCCAAGCTGTTGCCCTTTGTTCGATCTAGCTCCCCCGTCTCGTACTACTACTCCTTGCAATCCTAGACACCACGCGAAATTCCGGCTGTGCTGTGACGTTAGCATGGGGATCAGCACAAGAAGAATACCAATGATGGGTCTAGTAGATGTAGACAATTCTAGCAGACGTAGACAGATGTGATGGAGATATTGTAAGCATGGACAAACAAAATACAGAGGCAGCCTACTGAGGGGTGGCATTGGTGTAATAAGTACATATCACGACTATAGACTAATATACAGTCTTCCGGATCTTTTTCGAACCCCCCGGCCTAGACTGCGTATCGATCAGTCGCATCATGCGCAGGACGATACACAAAATAGTCAAACATGGCCTTCTTCTCCGTCCCATTCAAATCCGAACAAGCAACACCGACAAAAGACCCGGTGAAACTCCCATGAGCCTGGTGTCCACCACACTCATCCGACACAATCGAGGCGTCCAGCACGGGTCCAATCTTCTGGAGCTCTCCCTGTTGTTGGCCGTCGCCAGCAACAAGAGCGTAATAGAATTGCAGCTCGCTCCCGCGAATGGTAGCCACCAGCTTGACCTTTCCCTCCGCGGGAAGGCTTACGAAGTAGGCATTCTCTCCAATATCAGTCAGCTTGCCATCGGGCCAGGATGCCTCTGACCTCATAATCTGGATTTCACGCTGGCCGTCTGAATGTGCTGACACGGCGAGATAAAAGAAATTGTACCGGCAGTAGTACAGCGTCAAGCCAGCAAACTGGCGCTCGTCTTCGGGCGAAAAGTCGACAACCGTTTCAGCGTCGAAAGAGAAGTGCGTCTGCCTCCGAGCCACCAGAGACTGCTCGTACCAGGAGCCAATGGATTCCCTTCCTGTGAGCACAAGCTTGCCATTCTCGAATGCAAACAGCCTCTCCGGCTCTGGCGTCCGCAGCCACTGGAAGTCTTTGTGAAGCCCATCCCGGAAATCATACCGTATCTCCTTCCAGTAAGCTTCCTCGTCTCGTGTCCCTGGCACTTCGACATCCAATGACGGAACCGGGCCATTCTTGACGTACAGCCAGTCGTCTTCACCCCAGTATGCTTCCTGCAGAGCCGTCTCCCGCCCCAACACGCATCTCCGCTTCTGTCCAATTGGTCGACCAGCAAGATGCACCAGATATGTCTTTCCATCGGGAGTGTCTACGAAATCAGCGTGCCCCGCTCTCTGGAGTGCCGAAAACGGGTGGTCCCTAGAAGATACGATATACTTTTGCGGATGAAGCTCATAGGGACCCCAGATGCTTCTCGACCGTGCCAGTGTCGCAGCATGAGTATATCCCGTGCCACCTTCGGCCGTCAAGAGATAATACCATCCGTTTCTCTTATACAGATGGGGGCCCTCTACCAAGTCAAGTTCTGTGCCGTGGAAGATGATTTTCCTAGGGCCGACTAGCTTGCGTTGGACCGGATCGAACTCTTGCAGTGCAATTCCTGAAAACGTTCTCGGCCTCCCTCGGTGATCCTGGGTCATGTTGACGAACCATTTGCGGCCATCATCGTCATGATATAGAGAAGGGTCGAAACCAGACGAGTTGGCGTAGATGGGATCAGACCAGGGGCCTTCAATCGCCGGCGCCGTCACAATATAGTTGTGCGTGTCTTTGAACGAACCGTCCTTGCGCTTCACATCTGTATACACGAGCCAGAACTTCTCTCCATCGTGTGTCAAGCACGGCGCCCACACTCCGCAGCTATCTGGCTCGCCGCGCAAGTCGATCTGATTCCGCCGGCTCAGCGGACGGACAACAAGGTCCCAGTTTGCCAGGTCCTTGGAATGGTGTATCTGAACCCCTGGATACCACTCAAACGTCGATGTGGCGATGTAATAGTCCGTGCCGACCCTCACGATGGAAGGGTCAGCGTTGAACCCTGGCAAGATGGGATTGCGAACCAATGGCATGGCGAATATGTATGTTGTTCAGCTGTCGATTGTTCTATCTTTCCATTATCCAGATCTTAGTTTATCAGATTCCTTTTCTACTTTTCAATCACATTGAATCCATCTTGTATTTCTTCTTCCCTCTCCATGCGCAGGCGAAATCGGCGCCATGAGGAGAAGCTCTCCAACATGAACTTAGCCGTGTGGAGAAGTCTCTAATCAGCCTGAAAGCTGAATCTCCGCATGAAAGAAAGCGGCGCCTCCGTAGCTTACCTAGTTTTCGTAGTCGTAAGAAGAACAGCACCAAGCCTCGAATCCTCTTTAATACGAACTGATGCTAATACGAAAATGATTCCCAAGACCCTTGGCCAATAGAGATACCCCCACCTTTGAACGCTTCGTATTTATCCGGGAGCTGACATGGAGCGCATGATGGTTGAACCACGGTGCGAGCTAGACTAGGAATTACGGTAATATCGGTCACCATATAAGCTTAATTCGAAGTCATCCACTCTCTTTTGATACTGTCTAAAGTATCCGGTTTCAAGGATCCGGCTATTATGCATATGTAATCTCTAGCCCACTCGAAGCTCCATTAACATTACTATGAGGTCTCACATCTTATTAGTTGTAACATACTCCCCCAAGGAATTCAGAAATGCGCCCTACTCTGAGTCTGCAAATGTGGCAATGTCCTCATACCGACCAACCTTTACGACTCTCCCATCCGCAACCCAAGCAACCATGTCCTTCTCTGGCCTCATTCTCTCCACGAGTCCGCTCAGTCGATGAGCCACAATGACTGCCGTATATCCTGCCTGGATGAATTCGCTCTCCAAAACATCGTAAATGGCTGCCTCTGTAGCCGAGTCAAGCGACGAAGTGGCCTCGTCCAAGAGGAGAATCGGCTTGGGCGTATCAGCACCAGGATAATCCGACTTGGCTAAAGCATGCTTACGGACTATGGCACGAGCCATAGCAAGCAGCTGCTGCTGTCCCACGGATAATACGGGCAGTGTGGAGAATTCGCTGTCCAGTACTTCTGCTGATGTGTCAATCCTGCTTGAAAGCGCCGACCAGATGCCGACCTGTTGCAAGGCCATCTCAAGTATTTCATCAGAAACGATGGAATGGGGGTCCAGGTTGAATCTTAAGGTAGCTTGGGGTATCAAGAATGGCTCTTGAGTGATGGTTATGAAGCATTTCTGCCTCACAATTGACCTAGGGGTGCGAAGCAGGTCTTGTCCATCCACATTGACTACTCCAGTACCATCGATCAAGCGCAGCAAAACAGCGAGGATTGTACTTTTTCCACTAATGCTGACTGTCAGTCGCCAAGGAACGAGACATGAGTATTGTGAGGTTCTTACCTGCCAGTTCGGCCGCAAATGACGAGCTTTTGGCCAGCCTGAATATCGATGTTGACGTTGTGCAAGATTTGATGATCAGAGCTGCCCTCATTAGTGATTATACATGTATTTACACCCAGACACACTCACTTATATGCAGCATCGAAATCTGCAATATGAGCTTCCCCTTTAGTCGGCCACCCAGCATATGTCACAAGATCCTCTCCAGGTAGATCCTCCCGAGGAGTAAACATCTCCACGTTCCTAAGTCGTGCAATTGCACCAAGGGTCACCTCAAGAGATGTCCAAGACTCCACCAGTCGCACCAAGGTCGTGCTGGCGACCAGAATCAAGTTGAGCGCTGCGCCGATATCTCCGCCAGTCGTAGTCCCCCTCCATTTCACAGCAAGAGCAATCAAGGCAATCGCAATTCCGTTGACAATCAAGTTGAGAACGAGACTCAGCCACCGCTGAACGCACATGAGAGCATAACGCGGGCGAAGGGACCAGTTCAGCGCATCAAGACTCTTCTGTTCGGCTGCAAAAGACCAGCCAAAAGATCGTATCGTGACGACACCTTCTGCTGTTTCTAAAAACCACTGGTAGAGGGATGACTGATACTCGAGCTCGAGGACTCGCAGCTGGCGAGAGGTCCTGAGGTAGAGTCTCTGTATGAGGTAGATGGCAACGACGCAAATAGGAAGGCTGAGAGCGAGCCATCTCTGAATATTGATGATTAGCACAAGCTGACCTAGTATCTTGAAGATTTCTATAGCAAGAATAATGAGTATTAGAAATGATATGGCGACTTCCAATAGGGAGTATTGGCTCTCTTACGTGTACAAATAGTTATCAACGCCAATGGCAGTTGTCTATCCACATAGGATATGTCTTGACTGAACCTAGAGTTGGTGGTCAGCATCTCTCAGTAGCCAGCCAAACATGAATATGCTCTTCGTACCTGTTGAGAATAACGCCAATGTCTGTAGTGGAAAAGAACAAAAGCGGTGCACTAGGAGAATTAGCATCCTTTACCACAACTCTCGTCATTCACCTTACCCAATTATCGTCCGAAGAAGAGATTGGTGCAGCACCGCACCAGACCTTGGGGCTAACATGATGTTTGTACTCCTACAATGATTGTCAGACCGGTGGTAAAGGTATACCTAACCTTGACAAATTCCTCGCGACTCACCATGTGCTGCCATTTGTTGCGACCCAAGCAAGGAGGGCGAGCGAGAGATAACCAACCATGTAATAAGTCGACTGGTCTGGGGAACCTTCTGTCCACCACTTGAGGAGGTATTGCGGAAAGAACATTCCAAAGGAATACCCTGCCGAGCATCCAAGCAACATAACCACGTTCATTACACCAGCAGCTTTGAAATAGTATGCTAGCCAATCCCATCAGTTGAGTTTCTCTGGCACTTGATGTGGCCACACTTACAATAAAGCGAGAAGTCGCCCGTCTTCCGATACAGATCCTCCTCGGCGTCCGTGTTAGACTGTGACGTCTTCTTAGTAGCCTTGAGGACGGCTTCTGGTTTCTTGGCTGCTTCCGTAAATGTAAACTTGGATAATTCGGATAAAGAAGACTTCAACGCGTCCCATGATCCTCGCGATGCTATGCCGGCCCTTCTCGAGAACCAATATCTCGTCTGCGACGTGGAAATGCTGGGCTGCCCAAACGATTAGCTTCATCTGAACACCAGAGGGGATGTACCAAGAACTTGCCGGAGTTTGTGACCAAAAACACCGCCGTATTATTCTTCTTGAACCATCCATTCGGTCCAAGCAGATTATCCACAACCATATTCTCTGTGTTGCCATCCAAAGCGCTAAAAGGATCGTCTAATACCACAATGTCGTGAAGAGAGTATACTAAACGCGCAAGCGCCTGCACATATCATAAGATGTTAGCTTCATCCTGCAGAAGATACGGTGCTCTCATCTTACCAGCCTCTGTCTTTGCCCGCCTGAAAGATTGATCCCCCGGCTGCCAACAATGGTTTCATCGTCTTCGGGGAAAGTGCCTAAATCGTGATCAAGGCAACAAGCACGAATAGCAGCATTGTATCTCTCCGTATCAATACTCGTAGAAAATCCGCATACAATCTGCTTGACTCTGCCGGTCGGTAGCCAGGCCTGTTGGTCGCAGAATCCGATAGATGCTGAAGAGACTGTAATGGTGCCTTCAGATGGTGCAAGTTCACCTAATATCACTTTTGCAAGTATTGATTTACCGCTCCCAACAGGTCCAGAGCAGGTAGTTGTAGATCCTCGGCGAAGCACCAAATTGACATCGTCCAAAAGGGTCTCTTTTGTCGATGCTGCTTCTACTGTTACTCCATTAAGCGCTACAGCAGCCTCTGTGGTATCCGCTCCCAATGCGTCCGCAAGCCGAAGTGTGACACGGCGCTTGTCTGTACGAGGTGACTCGAGTAGATAGGCTTGGATCCTCTCAAAATTGGCCGAGGTTGCAACCGCGTTGGGCACAATCGTCATAATCATGTTTGCAGGCTCAGTTACGAGGGCCAAGATGGCAACAGTCGTAAACGCAGTGCTGACACTGAGTTGTGAGCCTTGCAGGCGAGCCACAATGGCATATACCACAATGGTGGCTGCCGGCGCAAAGATTCCAAGAGCATTCGCTATTTCAGCATCTTAGCATCTGCAAAAACACACAAAGAAGTCGCAATAGATAGGAACCAAGGCTCACCACTCGCGTTATAAATGGCATTCATCCATCGAACTCTCTTTGAACTGTTGATCTCGTCTTGTCGCAGTTTTTCAACATAGTCCATCATCGCTCCTGATACTCCCAGAGCCTTGACGCTTTTCATCGACCCGAGGATAGAGCTGAGGGCCGATATGCGCCGTTGAGTAGCCATATTCCAGCCCTTTTGTCTGGAACGAATATTTTTCGCCACATAACGGCTGATCTGAGAGCAAACTACCAGATAATGCTGTTAAATTACCACTACACCAAGAGCCGGACCTCACGCTGGTCAACTTACAGATGATGATGATAAAAGGGAGTGGAGCAAGCCATTTGACTTCTCGAATCAGAAGGATTATGCCAAGCACAAGCTCAAAGAGCTTAGCCCAGGCTTCGTGAAACATCTTTCCTGCTTCAGCTGCGCCATTGACGTCCGTGCTCATGATGGTTAATACTTTGCCCGTATCGGAAACGTGCGAGCCGATGGCCAATGTTTTGTTGTAGATTAGCGTGGTGAGGCATCCGCGAATCATGAGCTCTAGCTTGTTGAGACGATGAAAGTATCTCGATGATGCAAACTAGGGCGAAATGGTTAATATTTGCTTTATGCAGCAGCAATGGAGATTGTCCATTCATGGGTGGACGGCTTGATGCTTACCGTCTGGCCCAAGTAGACGACAACAGCCGCCACGATTAACCAATATCCCTCATTAACATCATCCTCTTTTGTATATCCTTGCACAAACCGAACGGCCTTTTCAATGAGTATAGGCTGGCAACATCTGAAAGCGACGAGACCTAAGCGCGGGAAAGTGGCGGAAAGAAAGGGCCCTGAAAGACACCGCAACAAGACTTTCGGCAACGTCAAGATGGTTTCCGGTTTTGCTGTTGCAACGGGTCAAACACGAGGAACAATCTATATAGGATGCCATTGAAGCCGGAACTCACATCTCCTATCCCAAGATGGCAAGATATCCAGGCGCAGGCGCTCAGCCTCCAGCTCACTCTCCAGGGGCGGTAGCTGACTACCACGCAAGATGCTCCTATTGCCCCGACTCAACAGTCCATTCAACCACCAGAAAAACAAGGAGCTAATCAACCCGGCGGTTTCTTCTGGAGAAGGATTGCTATATTTTGGGGTCAATATGGATTGTTTTTCCTGACACTCGAGCGTCAATATCGCGAGCCGAGATGCAAACCCTGCCACCAAGGCCGCATTGGTTCTGCCGCCATTTCGAATCTCGGAGAAGCCGGGGTAGGTCAACGCAAAGGCATCCCAAGCACAGGTGAGCAGCAGGTAGGGCACCGTGAGAGAAGAAGGGCGAATGGAACGCTTGTGTTCTGCCACGGACAGCCAAACCAAAACGGTAGACGCAATCAAGGAGGCACTGCGCGATACAGTTTCTAACCACTCTTTATGCCCCTCTGACAGATTCAGTGCCAGGTCAACAAGCACTGTCGCGGGTAGAGTCAAAGCTACGAGCTGTTGTTTCACAGTATCGAGTCAGCGGTGGCATGTCAGCAAACTATGCGCAGCAAGGGGTGATGCGTACGGGCTTGATGACAACGAGCCAATTCGGCTTTACTTTGACCGACTCATGACGCAAAGCCCACAGCCGATACGAGCCAAGCGGGATGAATGCAAGCGAGGTTGCCAAGACGAGTGAGAAGAAGAAGAACATGTCAACATGAGATGCCATTGTGCCAGGCGTCAACAACTCAAGTCATCCCTCAGCAGCCACTATGCTCAGGCATCTCACTAAAAATACACGCGCAGTTGTAAAAGGTCGGTGAGTTGAACAATTGAATTGAATAAAATGGCATTGATGTCTCAGAGGCCAAGTGTCGGCGCGTCTGTTTGCTTTTTAACCAGAACCTAGAACAGGCGACAGCGCGACTCTTATCCGGCACAAGATTGCGTGCTCTTGATGCTGTTGGCCGACCGAGCCAAAGGATCCGATCCGCTTACCGATACGGAGTTGAGCCAGAGTCAAAAGGATTGACTCCACGTTAATACGAGGCTGCTGAATGCTCGTTTATGCACAACCTAGGCCCCATCGGCGCTGTCACTTCTGCTGTTGGGTCGAAAAGCAGGCCGGATTCATCTACCGCCAACAGCATTCGGCAATCTGCTCCGTGCCGGCCTCCCCAATCTAGCAATTCACGGAGACGCAAATAGCATCAACTAACACCAGGAACATGGGTATATAAACTTCTTTTTTCTTATTTTGTATATTTTATTGACGAGGGTATCGCTAACTATATTCTTCGAACAAACACACCAGACACGACCTAATCACAACAACGGCAGCGCATAACTGCTACACTAATCGTATGCATTCAGGCCAAACGCCGCCTTGGCTCGGGTAAAGTAGGCCAGGCGATCATCCGTGACGGACACGCCAACGCACTGCATGTACTTTTGGAATCCAGTGTCGACGTTGTCCCACAAGGCCTGCTTGACAGAGGGGTCGCACTGGGTAGAGTAGAACCAAGGGCCGCTGCCAAAGTTGAACTCGTCGGGCTGGACGAGAGCCAGGATCGTGTTCAGATCCTCCGGGCTCAAGCCATCGGTGGTGGTAAACTTGGCAACCTGGCCCTTGAGGCTGTCGATGCTTTGGGCATACTTGAGGTTGAAGTTGGCCATCTGCATGTTGGCAGTGCCCTGGCCGGGGCGGCCGGGCGAGACGTTGTGCTTGAACTTGAAGTCGACAGACTCAAAGGCCATGAGGGCGATGATGGCAGCCATCTCGGGCGTGGTGTAGACGCCGTAGTGGTACATGGCCTGGGCAATGAAGGGGGTAGCCTGCTCAGCAGTGCGGCACTCGGTGGCATCGGCGCAGTTCTCGGCGTTGGGAGCAATCTGCTTGACGATGGCAGCGGCGGGCAGCTGGGCCGCGGCGAGGGTGGCGAGGCCCAGGACGAGCGAGGAGACGGCGGAGAAGTGCATGGTGATGATGAATCTTTGTTTGTATCACGACTCTTTGAGATGCGAGAGCAGGAGTAGAGTAGAGGAGAGTATCGTGAGCGTTTGATGTGTGCGTAGGTAGGTGCTGTATATGTAGCCAACAAGGGACTCCGGGTCTTTGTATTGTGGCGAGCAAGGACTGTTCAAAAGTTGAGAAGAAAGTGAACGCTATAAGATGAAGAAAAGGAGCGATGCAGTGCCAGCCAGTGACGTGAGAAAGGAATGAATGGAGAGGTATGCAGACAGAACCCGTCGTCGTAAAAACAAGAGTCCACGATGCCCCGAGGGCCACAGCAAGACCCTTTTGTACGGCTCCCTCAACGAGGGATCGTGACGTGAATCATGCTCTCCCGAGGGGTTGTGCACGGGCTAGCAATCGCCTCCAAGGACCGTCGGGCTTGATTGATTGGGCGAGGCTCACATGCGACCATTGCTTGAGCCCCCCCTGGCCAACCAAAGGCGAACCACTCACGCTCCCACTTGAGGCGCGGCTCGAGATTGGCTCCCTTTTGAATGGAGAAGAGAGACGCAGGGATGCGCCGGCGACGATCCAATCGCAGCGGCGGGCGGCCAAAGCACTAGAGGGGGGACGTTTCATGAAACAGGCAGAGCTGAGCCGTGAAACGCCAGGAGGGCGCTAATGGCGAAAGAGGTAGGAGAAATATGCAGAGAATACGACTTGGGGGGGGGGGGACAGGGGGGGATAAGATTGTGATGGGCTTGTTCAATATCAAGAGTTTCTTGGCTAAAGTGAGAGGGCATCATGCGTGTAATTTGGCTTCATGGGTGGCATTTAACTACTTGCCCGGTATATTTGGTGTAGTACACGGCATCCGTATAATATACAGTTGGCCTTGAGTGAATTCACATCCGAGGCTCTGGAGTGATTGGATGCTATAGCAAAATGTCAGATTCCTGCGGGAACAAGCACGTTCCAAGTCTTGGCTTTTGCCACATGAGGTTGCTCAAAACACCATGACACTTTTGTCTGTGCATCTTTGCACGAGGCATGTGACAGCCCCCCGCATTCGCAAACAGCTTCGATGACGCAGAGGCCCAAACGGGGATATATATAGAAAGCCTGTATGGAGTATCATTGGAAAATGTTCAAAATAATCAACATATCCTGCCATGTAGCACGAGAATACGCAACCGCGAAAAAATATGAAATGGATCTAGGGTAGCTCACAAGGCCGCGATGGCGGCCAAACGCCCGCATTAGCTCGGCACCAAGCAGGCCGCAGAGGCTACCGAGGCCAAGGAACCACTGAGCTAAATCGGGCTGTATGTACGTGTACGTGTAATTACTCGCCTGCATCATATAGATGGCAGATCCAAGGGGCGTGTATTCCACAGCCAACGGCATTCCACGGATGCCATATCGATACAGCTACACGCTCGTGAATTTCCTGGGTCAACTCGAGTCGCTCGTTGCATCACCGTGCTACCATCTTAGGTAATCTCAGCGCCTGCATTCTGGCATCACGAGTCCAATGGGCGGATGGTTTAGTGGTATAATTTTCCCTTAGCATAGCGCAGCCTCCGAGTTGCAGCACCGCCTGGGAAAGGTCCGGGGTTCGATTCCCCGTTCGTCCATACGTGATGCGGGCCACAGGTTCGCAGCCTCTTTTTGTCTCTTTCTGTCTTTTTGTCTCCTTGTCCTTTTTGCTTCTAGCCTTTTTCTATTCACATTTCTTGCCACTTTCTCACTCATTATGTATTCAAATCATTCACTCATTCATCTCCCTTTCCCTTTTTTTATAGCAGCATACCACCTCAATTCACCGTCTCATGCACACCGAAAAGGAACCAAGAGAGCCCAGAATTCCAAACGAACCACCGCCTTTTTTGAGCCGAATTTGTGCCATCTATAAATCTCCAAAAGAGAAGAGAGAGTCCATCATTGTATGCTGCCTTACTTAGTTTCCAATACCCATCATAAATATACAACTGTTGTACACGTCGGCATCTATATCAAACACAGAATATGCCACCAGCCTCGTCCATCAAAAAAGTGAGACTGCAAAAGTGCCATGCCATGCCATACCCATCCATCCATTTCACCTCCCTCTCTTCCGATCCAACATGTCCTGGATATCGCCCTTGCCCTTGCCCTTCTCCCCAGCACCCCCCTCGGGCGCAAAGCTAGTCGAAACGTCCATCTCGACGGCGCCCTGCTTGCGCAGCTCCTCCAGCCTCTTCTTCTTCTGCAGGTCCGCCACGCGCCACTGCTTAAAGTACTTGACCCAGGCGGCCGCACAATCGCGCTCGAAATCGGCAGACTGCTTGGGACACGCCTTGGCGGCGGCGGAAGCGTCCTTGTTGGCGTCAATGATGTTGTTGGCGTCCAGGCAGGCAAAGTAGGCGTCTCGCGAGGCCCAGCAGACGGTGCGCTCCTCGCGGTTGGGAATGGCCGTGCCGCTGCGGATGGCGTCGGCCCGGGTGTCTGCGGAAAACGGCCACCAGCCCATTTTGGTTCGGGAGAGCGTGTAGATGTGAGATTGGTAGATGTTTCCGAGGAAGAGAGTCAAACAGCGAGGTGCTTGTGTCGAGACCGGGCTTTGCTTGCACGATGCTGCTCTGATGGGAGGGGTACCAGTTGTTGTGCTATTGCTGAGCTCGCTATCTCATGTAACTGATCCAGCAATGGAAGCACCAACAATTCGCCAGTTGTGTCTAATTGAGATGCAATGCTCTCAGCCCCGGCAATCTCAAATTGGTTGTAGACTTGGTAAACGACGAGCGACCTGTTGTAGTCTGTTGGTAATACATGCACTATTTCGCATCCATTCAGGTATGACGCGGGAGCAAAAAGACCGGCAGAATCCCACGGGCGGTCAGGCGCAAACAGCTCTGATGCAGCCTAGCGCCCGGGCCTGCAGGCAAGCTGTCACCTGTCCGGCGTATCATGCACGAGCATTCATCATCATTGCTGCAACTCCCGTCCCTTCTCGTCTGCCTCGTGCCATCACCAGCGTCTGCACCAGCGTCTGTTTCGCGCCAAAAAACAGCAGATGCTCGCGACGCCTTTGTTCGCCTTGATTATCACGCAAAACTCCATTCGCCATCCATCTCGCCTCATCATGGACTAGAGACCGCCGAACCCCGAACCGATGCACGACGAAACACCAGGTCGCCTCATCCGTCCGACTCGCATCTCCCACCCCATAGAATAAATCCTCCCTCAAACACTCAACACACTCCACTCGAAGCGACCAAACTCGCTCTATTCCGTCCTCCCATACATCGCAATGGCTCGCCGTCGCAGACCCCCTCGCGCCGGCGCCCTCACCGAACTCCCGCCGCTCAAAATCGCCTCCCAGATCGCCATCCTCCAGGCCCTCTACTACTTCGCCGCCCTCGTCCTCATACTCTTCACCACTCTGGTCGCCGGCATGCCGTTTAACTTCGACCTGATTCTCGGCTGGGACCGCGTGCGCGGCGACACCACCCAAGGATGGCTCATGGCCTTTGTCTGGCTCCTCGACGGAGGACTCTGCATGTACGCTCCTCTCCTTCTCTCCCTAAACACACATCAACATGCCCCCGTTTTATCCACAAACGAGCAAAATGCTAATCTACTTCTCCATCATCAGGTCCGTCGCCATAGTCATCCTCGTCGCGCGCAGCAAACTCGTCCCCGACTTCGCCCTCACCATCCACTTCCTCCACCTCCTCGTCACATGCCTCTACACGCGCTCGCTCCCCCACAATTCCATGTGGTGGTTCACCATGCTCGCCTCCTCCGCCACCGCCGTCGGCCTGGGCATGTGGGGATGCCGCTACCGCGAGCTCCAGCCCGTCTTCTTCCTCGGCGGCAGGATCCTCGGATCTGGCTCGTCTGCCCCTTCAAACAGGGGCGCCGGCGCGAGAGAGGACGCATTGCACCCGGACGTGGAAGATGGGATGGGCGGATCAAGTACGGCCGGAGAGTACGAAATGAACCAGATAAAGACTTCAGCATAGAGCCAAAAAAAAGAACCCCCCAGCGAGAGGAATATTTATTTATTTATATTTATTTATATATAGACAGGGAAACAAGCCAAGACGGGCGATTACTTGGGATGGCATGTATAATGCTAGGTTGTTTGAAGGAAGTGGTAGCGTGCATTATCCGGCGTTAATTGGGACGTAAAGGGGCGCCATCTAGACAGCCGACAATTCTTAGGGTACATGGGACATACTAATAGCACGGCATCTTTTATCGAATCAAGACAAGAAACAATTCACTTGACGCCAAATCGCAATCCAAATGGAGAGATTTTCAACATGTACCTATTCAACTACAGTAGAAAAAAAAACAAAAAGCCACATCGATGCTACAACTTGGGCCGCACCACAGTCCAGACGCTATTCTGTATAAACAAAAAAAGATAAAAAGGAAGTTTTAAAAACCACAAAAAAACTTCGTATCGGCATTCCCAAGCTGTGCAAAAAAAAAAAAAAAAGAATCAACGCCTCCCATATATACTATACAGCGGACTCCATAGAATGTCATTTCCCTTGCCGTCTCACTCCTCTAATGTTGTTCCCCTCTGGTATCACATTTACATCTCCTCTCTCCTTCTCCAAGCCCCACTGTGCACATCCACAAATGAGGCATGGAGAAGGTTGGATTTTTTTGGTGTGTGTCAACTCATCCTCCCTCGCAGGGCATCCACTTCCCTCTGCAGCGATTCGAGGTCGGCGAGAATATCCACGCTTTGGCCACCGTACTGTGCATGTGCATCGAGATCGCCAAACTCGTCTGCAGACGTCCTCGGCTTCCTGGCCGAGTCCAGGCTCGCACGTCCGGACGGTCCGTCCGCACTGCTCTGGCTGCTGCCCCGTATCCTTGACGGCGGGGGAGGAGGCGCCACCCCGTCTCGCGGCTTGATCTCAGCCAAGCCTCGTCGATGGGAGGATTCTAGGCCGTATAAGCTCTGAGGTCGGCGGGTGGAGGGATTGCGCGTGGGAGGCGGAGGAGGGGCCATGGGCCTGGCCGAGTCCATCGAAGTCCTTGGGGTGTCCAAGTCGGGAGGATGGATAAAGGTGGAAGATTGCGGAGTGCCCGGTACCTTTGAGCCCGAGGTGGTCCTTCGGGGCGGTGGAGGCGCCGGCGCATGAGCACTGTGGCGAACGCTGTTCGTTCTTGACGGCATCGATTCCATGGACGTCCGTGGAGGTGGTTCATTCTCTTTCGAATCCGGGGCACCTGTTTTCACCTCAATCCGAGGCTGCCTTCTCGGTGGCGGGGCTGGTACCGGCTTCTTGGCATTGTTGGGGGGTGATACCAAAGTATCTATTTGGTCTGGGCTGGCCGTGAGTGCGGGAGGATGGGTATCGGTCTCAACAGGCACAGGCACCTCCTCTTCCGAGGAATAACTGCTAGATGAGCTCTCTCGAGACAACACGGGTCGGGGTGGTGACTCGGTCTTGGACACGACTGGCTCGGCCGGTTTTTCTTTAGGGCTGGTGACGGCGCTCTCGGTGCCGGTGACGCTCTGCCCGGGTTTAATCACCTTGCCGTGGCGTGAGCTGGGGGGAGGCGGAGGAGCCTTTTTCTCCTTGTTTGTAGAGGTGGCAGCTGAGATGTCTGGTGTAGGCTTGGGGTGATGCGCCCGAGCATGATCGAAAGAGTCCGTTGGGAGCGGAGAGCTGGGCGGGCTCGTTGCCCCCGTCATCAGCAGCCGCTTGAACGAATCCACGTTGAGGGACCGCCGCGCAGACTGAGCCGCCTTCAACACCTCGCCCTCTTCTCTTGCAGCCTCCTTGAGCTCATTGTGATTCCCAGCGTCCTGGGTCTTCTTCTTGCTGAATGGATTGGCCACCGTCTGAACCGGCCTCTGCATCTCTGCCGCCGTCAACGGCTGCCGCGCCTGCGGAAGGGCCGGCTGAGGAGGTGGGGTAGCGGTTGCATTGTCCCAATCGTTGTCGACATTGTTGAAGGGATCTTGTTCTTGTGCATATGTATGGGCGGCCGAGCCAAAGTAGCTTGCCGTCCACTCTGGTGAGTCGGGCGTCCGGGGAGGCGGTGACAGGACGCGGACCTTCTTGACGACCTTTGCCTTGTGTGCGTCAATGGCCGGAGACTGGGCCGGCGGCACGTTTTCGTCGCGGAAGCTCGTTTTCGGGGGCGGGAACAGCTGGGCGGCATCTATAGAGTCGATTGGAGGAAAGCGGTTCTCGGTGTGCTGTGTCGCACTCTTGCGGAAGGGGTTCGATGACGACGCCATCGTGACGGGCCAACGGTCTACCAAGGCAGTGGGTAGGTTCCGTATACAGGTATGGTTTTGTATGGCTGGGCTGGGGGGGGCAGCTCTTGTATCCTCTATTCCCTTCGGTCACGACAGGAAGAGAGACAGCCGGTCCGCCATCTTCCAGCGTCAGAGAAAACAAAAAAATCTTCAATGTTGACGGAAAATATGAAACCGTGTCTGGCTTAACAATCGTGCGGCCCCAGGGAGCAAAATATGGAAGTGAGTCGTTTCGGAAGAATCGGTTAGGCTGTCCCTTGCGAAGGGGTGAGCTACAGGAAGGTACGTCCAGGTGGTGGTACAGCTACATGTGCCTCAATGAGGGGTGCCCCATGCCGAGTTAGGGAGATACCTGGCGACTCAGCCACGCAGAAGCGCGGCCGCAGGTATCGCTTCATCGCAGCCCTGCACATGGCACAGGTGCTCATGGTGCTCGCACGGGCCAGCCAGCTGTTCTCGGCAGGTACCGCGTGTTCCTGATACGGCCGGCCATGGCGGGATGCGCTGACGAGATTCGCTGACGGTCGAGGCAACGTCTGGTGACCCCCGAGCCAAGTACCTACGGGGATTGCGGAGGCCAGGCGTCATGCCCAAGGCGGCGTTGAAGGGCATGGAGACGCCGAGAGACGGGCACTGACTAGGGGGATACGGTACCGAGTACCTAGGCAATTATGTATAGTAGGGAAAGGCAAGAGGCTGCAAGGGGCAAATTGTCGACGGACGGAGATGATGGCGATGGATGCTCTGAGGCAGCAGCATAACTGACTGCTTCACACGGGGCTTGGCTCGGGTCACTCCGTGCTGCGTTGACGTGGCAGCGAGCCGCAGGCACACGGCATGCTCAGTGCTACGAGCCTTGCGCATAGGCCTGGTAACACATGGTATCCGTCCAATCTATAATTACATGTACTACACGTACATACATACCTAGGTAGCTACCGTCAGGCGCTTCGTAACAAGAGCTGGAGGGCATTGTGTGCCTTGGTAAATACTAAAGGTGGACGGGTAGTGAGCCCGAAGCGGCCCAGTCGGTGACGGCTCTTGTACAGACACCGCGCCAATGCCGTGCCACCAGCAGCAGAAACAAGTCCCAGTACCTGCCGTCCCATCTTTCTCTGCCCCAGAACCCTTGGAGCCAAACCAAGGGCCCTGCGTCAACGTCATGATGACCAACCAGACGAGGCTGAGCGCTGCCACTACGAGATTACTGGGCTTAGCCGCCTCTTTTACAGCACAAGCAGCCCTGGAGCGACTCTGGGCCTTCTTCGAGAGGCCCCAGCCCATGTCTCCCTCCATGTTAGTGAACATGCCATTTTGCGCAGAGCTGACGACAGTTCCCAAACGGCGAGACGGATTCGCAGCGTTTCATCGATCCTTTCGGTTCTTAATTTCTCACGGCTGCAGCATCTATATTTGGTTCAACGGCCCGTGGAGAAGACAATGGCGCCGGAATCGCGTCTCTGTCCAGTTTCCCCCCCGTACTATTGATCTCGCTACGCGTACTGGTGGCGCAAGCTGTTCCAAGCTCCGTACGGAGTACCATAGGCAGCAAAAAACACAGACGGTTGGGCTCCTTTCATCGCTCCCTTTTGGGGGGATTTGCAAACCAAAAAGTCACATCGCAGCTCGCATGTTTGGTCAAAGACGTTGCAGATGAATTATATGAATTGTACAATTGAAGTCTATATGTTTCCCGTAATACTATTACACCAAGCAGGCACCCGACTCTCCCAGACACCGTGACGCTCATCCAATGTTCAATCTTGTTTTGCCCACAGTACCCGCCCACCACGAGAAACTGAAAACGCGCAAACTTTTTTTTTCTTACAACATTGACAGCACACGGACGGACAAGATGATCTGGAGTCTTGTGGGAAAAAATAGTGATCCGCCCCCCCCCACTGGGGGAGCTCATTCCAGGAAAGTCACATATATAGTGCGATAATGCCGTGCCCAGCGCGTCCGAGAGTGCGCGTATCAAAACAAACATCATTCCTGCGCACCGCCAAAACAGCAATCAATCAATCCCGAGCCAACCCAGGCTCTCCCTTGCCCGACCCGTAGTAATAATTTGCAACCCCAAAAACGCCGTGCCACATTCATCAAGGATACAAAAAGGTAAAAGAAAAGCTGCTTTTGCTCACGCCAAAGACGTCAATTACGCCTTGGTCGCGGCGGCGGCGGCGGGAGCGGCAGCAGCAGCCTTGTCCTTCTTGGGAGCAGCAGCCTTCTTGGGTGCGGCCTTTTTGGTGGCAGCGGGCTTCTGTGCCTTGGCAACACGGCCGGACTTGGTCTTGGTCAGAACGGTCTCTGGCTTCTCGGGCTGAAAGGGGGAGGAGTAGTTAGAATAGGGTGAGAGTGAGAATGAGAAGGAGATTCAAAGACATACCTTGGCGGGAGCCTCCTTGGTCTTCTTGGCGGTGGCGGTGGCCTTCTTGGGAGCGGCAGCCTTCTTGGTGGCAGCGCCCTCCTTCTTCTCCTTCTTCTCGCCCTCCTTGGCCTTCTTGGGGGCGGCGGCCTTCTTGGTGGTAGTGGCCTTTTTAGCAGTGGCGTCCTTCTCCTTCTTGGGAGCGGCCACCTTCTTGGCCTCGGGCTTCTTCTTGGCCAGCTTGGTGCCTCCAGAGGGGCCCTTGGGCTGGGCAAAGATGCCCTTCTCAACACCGGCCTTGAGGGCCTTGTTGAAGAGAGAATCGAACATGTTGTCCGAAACGTTCAAGGTGTTGTTGGCCTTGACGTACTTCTTCAGAGACTGACGGCTGTTGGGACCCTGTTAGCTACTTGTACTGAGTGCTGCCCAATGAGTTTTGGGCGACTAATGGACCAAGTGTGCGTGCTTACCTAGAGCCATTGCGATCCTTGAGCTGTTGGGTGCGAAAAAGAGGGCAAGTCAGTTTACAATCCGTGTGCGTTGGTTTGCGCAAAAAAGAAAGGGACGGGACGGGACATTACGCGACGTGAAGTGAGTGAGTGGTGTGATGAAGAGAGAAGGGTAGCAGCAGCAGCAGCAACTACGAGAGGGAGGGAGGGGGGAAAGGACAGCAGTGATAAGGAGAGGTGAAGGGAGGGGGAGGCTTGACGGGGAAATAAAGCGCAAACAGATGCGCTGGTGCCACAGAGGGCTGCCAACATACATTAACAATGGCATCCGTAATCATGTCCTGCATTCGGCCTCGCATTAGCTTCCCATCAAGACACCGCACAAGCAAAGACTCGTCGCCAGATGCCGGCATGCGGCCGACGGACGGTGAAACTAACCTGGTAGCTGGCGTGGGCAGCGCCGGACTTGGCCTTGGGGGCAGCACCTTCGGTCTTCTTGGGAGGCATGGCGGATGGTGCGAAGAAACGTGTTGGACGGTGATTTGAAGAGAGAATGGGAGAGAGTCTGGGAGAGTCTGGATAAGCTGACGCGACTGGCGAATTGCTGTTGCAGAGCGATGAAGATCGAGAGAGAGGGCACAGGCGAGACGTCGGGCGCGTGGGAGGGTGATGGGGCTTGTTTATATACGGGGCGGGGGCAGCGCCGCAATCAGTAGGTCCTGGAGCTACTGGGAGCTCCAGCCAGAGGTCCCCTGGAGTGCTGGCCTGGCCTGTGCTGGATCATGTATGTACATCTGGGCTTCCACCATGCCCATGTGTGCCGCACCCGCTAGGCGCCCCCACCAGTGGTCCAGCCCAGTAGCGCTGCGCTGCGCTCCAGTGGCCAGACCACCACACCTTTGCTTCCATCAACGACTTCTAGCGCTTGTACCGGTACAAGCCCCTCTCTCCCCGGCCGGGAAGCGATCCTGCACCGAGGGCCAACGCCACAACTTTTTTTTTCCCTGGGCTCAAACCGTCGGCATCGCTGCTTGTCTGTGCTCCCTCCCTCTGTCTGTCGGTGTCTGCCTCTCTCCCCTCCTCTTCCTCTTCCTCTTCCTCATCCTCTTCCTCTTCCTCTTCGTCTCCCATTTCTCTCCTGTCTCTCCTGTCTCTCAAGGCAACCACCCTATACCAATCACTCTCTCTGTCTTTTTTTTTAATTCATTCATTGGTGCATCCATCCTTGTTCTCATTTGATTTCATCGTAATTTTTATTCCATCTTGATACTTTTTCCATGTACTCTCTTGACGCCGACATCCCATATACTTACTTGCTACCTACATAATTCGCCATCAGCACGCCGCCATCCTCACCGTCCCCCCGATGTGATGCCTCTGCGTGTGTGTGTAACCTTTTCTGAGCGGCTTGTTCCACCTCAAACAGCTCTTGCGCTAAGCCATCAATTGTAATACCACCACCTCGACCGAGGCGCTCAATTCCCCGATCCTCTCCCTCTCCCTCTCTCCCTCCAATTGCCTCTCCAGCCACACACATCAGCCCGGACAACAGCTCAGCATCAACACACCCAAATGACGACCCGCCGTGTCCGGTACCTTGCGGGTGCAGGTACCGGTACATGCCCTCGCCGGCCCTCCTGCCAGAAGCCACGGGCCCCACAGCCCTTGTTATGCTTCCAAAGTAAAAATCGACGCCAGTTCGGCTGCGAAAATAATCCCTTGCCTCGTGACCAATTTTCTGATTGGCCAGCGCCAACATCACCTCGTCTGCCGTGTACCTCGACCTCTGATCTGAGGCTCGACCGCTCCCCCCCCCCGACCTTTGGATGCCAGATTTCCTGTCCGGCTCGCCTTGTTCTTCTCGACCTGGCCCTCCTTTTTGCCTGGCCAAGTGAGTCATTTTTTCGAGCTGCCCATTTGCCCTTTTGTCGTCTGCGCTCTTTTGACGTCAGAAACCCCCCGGCGCCCCGATGCGGCTGTAGCGTTGTTTGTTGTAAGAGGCCGTATCTGGTCGGCGGGTCGTCGCCGGAGACGTGGTTCGCTTTAGATGGTCGAGCGTCGTTTGCTCCCCCATGGTCGTTGTCGCATTGTGAATTGCGCGGCAGCACCCCCCGTTCGTGACCCTGTGAATGGTTGAATCGGAATGCCTGTTTCTCGGGCTATTCGCCCATCCCGTTTTTATTTGGGCTCCGGTGCGTCTTGGTGTCTGTTTTGCTGTCCGCAGCACAAGTCACTTTTTTTGGCCCAGCGTCGCGCCTTTGCTCGCGACCCAACCGTGAAGCTATCCAGACATGCGCCTCGCCACGCTTTCCCGCCGCCCTGCTTCGCAACCACCTTGGGAATCACATAATTTTTGGTGTGATTGTGAAATTTGGCAATTTGCGAATTGGTTTCATCTCATTTTGCAATTACACCTCATCTCTGCGGCGAGCTGTCGCGATTCCAAGACCGCCCGCTGCCGGAGTGGCGGATGGTCAGGCGACCGAACCGTCCCGTCATCGTCTCACCTTTGCCACTTTCGGAGCCAAATCTCCCGCTGTTTCTTGCCATGTTGCTCTCACCGAATTGCAGTAGACTATTTCTCCTACGAAATCGAACTTTTTTTTTCTTTCTCGTCCTGCTGGGTTTCAAAGCTGCCTTTTGCGACAGTTTTACGCCGCCTCTTTGTGGCTCGCCGTTGCACCATGTCATGTCATCCGTTCCAAGGGTCCAATGACCACCCAGCCGCCCGGATGAGATCCCAGCGGCGCATCGCGATAATGACAAGCTCAAACTTGGCCGATTCGGGGATTTCATCGTGTATTCTGCGTTGTTCTCTTTTTTTCTCGCTCGAATAGCTGTTTTTTTGCCCTACTTTGCGACAATCTCTACCGCCGCGCAACGCCGTCATCACCTCTCCCATCCCCGCACTTGGACTCTCTCCCACAACAACAACAACATCGACACGCAGCCTAACCAGCTTGCCGCCTGTGCCCAACCCAGACATGTCTCTTTTGAAGCTCTTGGATTTGTGACAATTCTCTCTCCATCAACCGGAATCCTAGGCATTGATGCAGACTCCTGCATGCCATCTGTTGCAGTCTTACACGGTGCTGGCCCCCCATGCGCGGGTGCGCTCACCAATGACATACCCTACTGCGTACTGGCAACGCTTTACAATTCACCGTGCAGGAGTAAGCAGGTAATTCTTAGTAGTTGATTGCCAGCATTCAATCCGATAGAGACACCTGTCGTTTCCGTCTTATGCGAGCCATCGAGAATGGCCTGGTGCCGTGCCTATGATCGAATGACAACTCACAAACCCCCCCGAGTCGTGTCATGCCTGATGACTGCAGCACTCTCCACGACCAAAGCAAGGCACGCCAATCCAATCATCAGAGTGCCTGAGAAAACCCGGGCATTGCTTCAATTATTCTCCATCCGAGACATTCAATTATTCAAAGGAAAAAAAAAAAGAAAAGAAGAAGAAAAACACTCTAGACTTTCCGTTGCCAACGAGCTGGTTCCATGGGACCAAACGCCGGACCTAAAATGTGCTTATCATGCAATATGACCCTGCCTCCAGCGGATTGGCCCGGCGTGGTGCTCAACATATGTACACACACATGTATTGCTGCTGTATGTATATCGGCCATTGGAGACCTCTCCAGTCACCTTCAACGCCGTCTAGTAGCTCCGCGAAAATTGGCCGCTCTCTGCGGCGCTCTCCTGCGGCTAGAGACTGCAAACCTCTGCGCTCTCCAGCCTGCCTTTTTCCCATAATAACTTGCGTCTCCATCTTTCGACTTACACGGAATGGCTGGATGCTCGCCGCCATGTGACCGTGCACGTGCAATAACCCGATGGAGGCCGCGTACCAACGTGCCGACGTAGTACCTACCTGTAGGTAGATACAAGCGGGGCTCCCTTTGTCACGATAAGCACCCGATAAGCCTCTGGGGAGCTCCCAACCGGGCTAAGCCAATCAGAGACAAGCGGCTACGAGGTTCTGAAGCCACGAATGGACAAAGTCGAAGCACCGCGAAAAGGCCACCGAGGCACTGGCAATTTGCAGCTTCACGACGACGTGCACGACCTTTGCGAGCCGGGGTTGTGAGCGAGGATCATGGAAGCGGTGCTGACGCTATGTTTACCATGTTCGTTGACCCTTTTTTTTTCATTTCCTCCTTGGCCTTGCCTTTGCTGCGCTGTCTCACCCCCAAAAAAGACCCCTCAATCGTCCGTCAGCTTGGAGTCTGATATTGACATTGTCGATTCATCCTCCTCGAAGCCTTTCCACGCATTCACACAATGGATTACACCCAGTACCACGCCCTGGGCCACGGCGAGCCCCTCGACCCCAACGATCCCAACAAGACATCCGCCCCGGCCGCCCCTCAGTTCCAGTCTCCCGTGCCTCCTTCGCCGTATGCCCCCCAGAGCCCGTATGGCGCTCCTCCGTATGGCCACCAAGCTCCCATGGCCATGCCGCCTCCGCCCACGCCCGGCTACGGCCCGCCGCAGGGCCAAAGCTATCCCGGGTCTCCGTTGCCGTCGCAAGACGGGGCCCTGGCGGCGCAGTTTGGCGGCATGAGCCTGGCCGCGGATGCGGGGGGCGCTGCTGCGAGGAGGAAGAAGAAGGACAGGCACGCGTACCATAGCGTGGAGCCGACCGGCTCGTCACAGGCCTTCAATGGCATGCCGCCGGGGACTCCTGCCGAGCAGTTCCTCAATGTCAACAGCCCGCGGGGCGTCCCGGCTCTGGGGCAGTTTGGAAGCCCTCTGGCCAGTCCCATGGGCACGCCGCACATGGCCAATCCCGGCCAGTTCCCAGCGCCCGTCTCCCCATTCACCCCCTCGAACCCCATATCGCAAGCCGAATTCGCATCGAGGTTTGGCTCTGGCTCCACCGATGCCGCGACACCTATAGGCGCTGCTGGCCCCAGCCAGGTCTCGGCCGAGGACATGCCAAGCATACCGGCTGCCAGGGACGCGATCCAGGAGCACTTCAACAAGAACGTATACCCGACCTTTGAGCGCCATGTCCCCCCGCCCGCGACGACGTCGTTTGTTGCTTTCGACCAAGGCAATGCCTCCCCCAAATATACCCGACTCACGCTCAACAACATCCCAACCACGTCCGAGGGCCTACACTCGACTGGCTTGCCCCTGGGCATGCTCATTCAGCCTTTGGCTCCCCTACAGGCCGGAGAGGCAGGGATTCCCGTTCTTGACTTTGGAGAGGCCGGGCCGCCACGTTGTCGAAGATGCCGAGCTTACATCAACCCCTTCATGATGTTCCGATCGGGCGGCAACAAGTTTGTGTGCAACCTTTGCTCATACCCCAACGACACACCGCCAGAGTACTTTTGCGCCATTAGCCCCCAGGGAGTGCGCCTAGACAGGGACCAGCGTGCGGAGCTTCACCGGGGCACGGTTGAGTTTGTTGTGCCCAAGGAGTACTGGACCAGGGAGCCCGTCGGCCTCCGATGGTTATTCGTCATCGACGTCACCCAGGAATCGTACAACAAGGGCTTCATGGAGACATTCTGTGAAGGCATTCTTGCGGCCCTGTATGGGGGCAATGATGAAGAAACTGATGAAGAAACAGATGAAGGCAGTGAGCCAAAGCAAAGGATGCCCGAGGGAGCCAAGGTCGGCTTCATCACGTACGACAAGGATATTCACTTTTACAACATCAACGTGAGTGGATAAACGCAACGGGTTGATGAATGAAATAAATTGGCTTGCTAATAGTGAAACCAGCCGAATCTCGACCAAGCGCATATGATGATCATGCCCGACTTGGAAGACCCCTTCCTTCCCCTCGGCGAGGGACTCTTTGTCGACCCATATGAGTCAAAAGCTGTCATCACCTCGCTCTTGACCCGTCTTCCGGAAATGTTTTCCGACATCAAAAACCCCGAGCCCGCCCTGCTGGCCACTCTCAACGCCGCTGTAGCTGCGCTAGAGGCCACGGGAGGTAAAGTGGTGTGCTCTGGCTCGAGCCTATCAACCTGGGGTCCTGGTAGATTGTTCATGCGCGATGACGGCAACCATCCTGGTGGCGAGATGGATAAGAAGATGTACACGACGGAGCATCCTGCGTGGAAGAAGGTGGCCGAAAAGATGGCTTCGTCGGGGATTGGCGTCGACTTCTTCCTTGCTGCGCCGTCTGGCGGCTATCTTGACATTGCCACCGTTGGGCATGTTGCTGCCACGACCGGTGGCGAGACGTTTTACTTCCCCAACTTTATTGCTCCGCGAGATGGCGCCAAGTTGTCAATGGAGATTACACATGCCATTACACGAGAAACGGGCTTCCAGGGGCTGATGAAGGTGCGCTGCTCTAACGGACTGCAAGTATCGGCATACCACGGCAACTTTGTCCAGCACACCTTTGGCGCCGACTTGGAAATCGGCGTCATCGATGCGGACAAGGCGCTCGGCGTGTCATTCAGCTACGACGGCAAACTGGATCCCAAGCTGGATGCCCATTTCCAGACCGCTCTCCTCTACACAGCCGCTTCCGGGCAACGGCGCGTGCGATGCTCCAACGTGATTGCTAGCGTCAGCGATACCTCCAAAGAGTCCAGCACCAAGGAGCAGGCTATTCGGCAGTGCTTGAAGTTTGTCGACCAAGATGCCGTTGTCGGCATCTTGGCAAAGGAGGCCGGCACCAAGCTGGCAACCACGTCGAGCAATCTCCTCGACGTCCGGAACTGGCTGACGGAGCGAACCATTGACATCATGGCCTATTACAAGAAGCATTCGGCTAACCAATTCCCGCCGAGCCAGCTTGTTATGCCCGAAAGGCTCAAGGAATTCTGCATGTACATGCTGGGCCTCTTGAAGTGCCGAGCTTTCAAGGGCGGCATCGAGAACTCGGATCGGAGGGTTCATGACATGCGCATGGTTCGAAGCATGGGCGCATTGGAACTTGATTTGTATCTCTACCCCAGAATGATTGCTCTTCACAACCTCCAGCCCGAAGAAGGCTTTGCGGACCCCGAAACGGGCCACCTCAAGATGCCTCCGTCGGTCCGAACATCATTCTCCCGCGTCGAGCCCGGTGGTGTCTATCTGGTTGACAACGGACAGCAGTGCTTGCTCTGGTTCCACTCCCAGACATCGCCAAACTTGATAAGCGACCTCTTTGGCGAGGGTCACGAGACACTCAAGAGCTTGGATGTCTACACGTCGTCACTGCCGGTTTTGGAAACTCATCTCAGTGCCCAAGTCCGCAACATTATCGAGTTTTTAAAGTCCATGAGGGGATCCAAGGGCATGACTATACAGTTGGCGCGCCAGGGACTTGACGGCGCCGAATATGAGTTTGCCCGGATGCTGGTCGAGGATCGAAACAATGAGGCCAAGAGCTACGTCGACTGGCTTGTGCACATTCACCGGGGAGTTCAGCTCGAGGTATGTCTACTCATCTTGTCTATTATACTTGTTTTCTATCTGTCAGATGCTAACCCTGCTTGTCAACAGTTGAGCGGACAGCGAAAGAAGGAAGGCGAGGGCGAGGCAACGGCCGTCATGGCCAACTTTGCGGGACTGAGGCCGTCCTATTGGTAGCCGCAGTAGTTTTTTTTTTTTTTTTTTTTTTAAAAAAAAAACCATGCTGTCACCATCAAACGATGGCGTTTGTTCTCTTTTGTTTCTCGCTTTCGCAAGTGAGAGAGCACGTCGTTTGGTTGCTAGCACAGGACGTCACTATATGTAAGGCGCACGCACGCTTTTGGGTAACATTGATACGACAAAACAAAAAAAGCGCTGGCACAAAAACGGGTCATTTGCTTAATGTCCGGAAATCGAGCATGACCTAAAAAAATGATGTGGAAATAGAAAACACATGTTTGAAGTGCAACACAGTCTGTGTATGTATTAATACGTCTATACTTTTTTTTTCTTTTCTGCAGATAGTTTTGTGCTCTCTCTCTCTCTCTTTTTTTATGAACATGCATTGGCGTGTCTTGGTATCATTTCATTTCCAATGCAGGCATGTTTAATTACTTTGCACCAACTTGGAGAAGGCAGAGAAAAATAAAAAAGGGAGCGAAACATCTGGGCTCTATAGTGTACGTTTTTTTTTTGTCTCAGCCGGTCTCGAAAAAATGTACTTGTTGTATCCGTACAAGGGCCCTGCTCACTTCTTCTGCCCATCGCCCGCCCCAACGGTATCGGTAGGCATCGAAACAATGCCAGCAGGACGGGCGATGCTACGGTGACAAAAACGTTACATGCAATGCAGTCCACATCCGCACCCGCACTAGCACATCGGCAAGGCAAGGGTCCCCCCCTTCAATCGTGGCATCTTAATCAACTTGAAATCCACCACTAGAAAAAAAAAAAGGCCGTACACACACATCCCATTGCCGGGGCTGAATTTGGAATTCTCAGCCCTTTTTTGTGTGTGTGTTGGTGAACATGGTGATGGTGGTGGCGAGGAGGGGAACAGACAGGACAAGACACAGACCTGAGCGCCGGGTCCGTTTCAGGTTGATGAACAGTGAGATGGCAAGCTGAAGTCTAAAAAAGAAACGCAGGGGAAGAAGCAAATCCGTCCCTTTTTTCAGTTCTTTCTTTGCTTTTTTCCCTCGGGCTGCTTTTTTTTTTGAGGGGCTGGTCAGGTTGAGACACTGAACCCCTCCCCTGTCTTGTCTTGGAGAGATTGAGCAAGACATTGACTGATTCGTTGGCCAGGCCTTGTCTCAAAACCGAACTATCCGTCGAACCACACGGCCAAATAAAATCCCCAAGACGCACGGCTAAGCCCACAGGCTAATGGCCCGAAGCCCCGTTTCCATCGAGTTTCCAAATCCTCCTAGCATGCAGCATCGGCTTCCCCCCCGGTCCCCATCATTTTTCTCGCCCTCATTGCCAAAAACATCACGCGGCAACCCCAACGTCTTCCACACAGCTCTGTAATTTCGAGTGCTAGATAGAGAGAGGTAGAGAGAGAGAGATCTCGCACTCGTGGGAAAGCAAAACGACGACGACCCTCTCGCCCAGTACGCAGCGCGTATGGAAAACGAATCGCAAAAAGATCCCCCTTTGCCGGCAGCCTCGTGTGTGCCTAGGGGTGCCGATTTGGGTAACCTAGCCCGTTTTGGGGACGAGGGGAGGGGAGCAAGAAGCACGATGATCAGGATCCTGTTTTTCCCATCCCACTTTTCCCACTTGTCGTATGGAAAGCGATCGTGCAGTTCCAAGGAATCGACTGACAGGCTGGCATGTACATGTAGCATGTAGTACGACTTCTGCATGAAGTAAAACGTAGCAGTAAAAGGTTGACGGTCCTTCTCGCTGACCCCGGCATAGTCGCCTGTCAAAGACCCAGGAACGGGCGACGGATTGAGCCTATCGAGGGTGTTACTGATGGGTGTGATCCAGGCGACATGTCACCTTTGCTTTGTCATTGATCGAGACATCAGGCTTGTGCTCGTACATGGCATGCCTCCTTTTTTGGGGCTGCCTTTTGCCTGTTCCTCGCAAGAGAGCACTGGAAAAAGGGGGTGTATATATGGGCCTCGACGATGTGTACATGCATGCGCGCCATGTGTGCTAACGTGTAATCCGCCGTTGAGCTTCCCGGCTGAGTTTGGTTACGAGTCTTGCAGTCTTGCTCAGGCGTGTCGAGATCGGTGCGTCTGCAAAGCTAATCTGTAAGCCACGCAAGCGTGTTGTGTTGATGTGCTTGCAGGTTGCCAAGTCTTGTTGTCTTCTTGATACGAGAGAGAGAGAGAGACAGAGGAGAAAGCGAGTGACGAATGCGAATGTAAATGCTCCCAGCAGCCTACAAAATACTCGGAACAATAGTATTTCAATTGCCAGTGCTGCCAAGACGAATGGCCAAGCAAAGAGAGATGCCCAACTCTTGGCATCTCGAGATAAATCCGGAGCCGGCTCCGTATGTACGAGTACTTGGCCACACCAGGCACACGTTGTCCAGGCAGGCATCTCTCGTAAGGTACCGTACTTGTAGTACTCGGTACGCCTTCGCCAACGACGTACTCCGTAGACAAGGCAGGACAGGCGTCGATGCGGCCGCAGGGTTGGGACTAGAAGAGCAATCATCAGACTACCTGTACATTGTACAGGCAGAGTATAAGCATGGACCGTTTCCCATGCCCAACGGCCGCAGCTGTTGACACTTCAAGCATCATGGCATGGATGCCACAGAGCGAGCGCCCAAGAAAGATCCGGCAACGGGCGAGTTCCGCAATCCCTGCCCCCCCAGTGACATGGTTTTCAGAAGCAGAGCTTCCCAAGAGCCTTCCGGCGGGGTACGGGAGATTCAGATGCCGCTTGATTTGCTGGTGTTTTTTTTAGGGTGGCGAAAATTGCGGCTGAGTGGCAGCAATTTGGGGAAGGGTGACCGCTTTCCATGACTAGTGACCCATGGCCGTTGATTCTCAGAGGGCCAATCGACTTGTGAGATTGGTGAGAATTGAGAAACGAGGTCGGCGATGGGCATGTGGCTCCTCCGTATGGGGAAGGGAAGGGCTGGGCGACCCCATCCTGTATGTGCGTCCGTTGAGCAAACCACGCCCTTCCACACACCCCCCCAGAGGCCTTTCGTCGGGCTCTCCTTTGGCAGAGGGTGAATGACCCTTGTGTCTCAATGCTCCTGCAGCACCCAGCGGCATTCTCAGTCAACAGACGGTCATCAAATGCCTGGGTCCTCCGTATAGCGTGTCGGCAATGGAACTATCTGTAGATCGTGTTAGCCGCGAATCACAGAGACTACGACATTTTAGCGCCTCACCCATCCATCCAGCTTTCACCGGTTTCAACTCCTCAGCCGTCTGACGCATGCAAGGAACTCCCGGGGGTGAGGGGTGTGGCCTCTAATAATAAGAATTTCGAGCAAACCCGTTAGTCTGTCGCGGGTCTCCGGAACGCCTAGTGGACATGTCCAGACTTGTTTTTGGCCCATTGCGACAGTCTCACTCGACTCTGCAGTTCAATAATAGTAGCCCGTGTCTGGGGAGGATGCCCACATGCTCGTACATGTACTTTTGTAAACGTGCGAGCGTCGGGGGGGGGGTTCGTTGAGCTCGTGTCTATACCGGAATTCTGAGGTTTTACTGGCGGCAACTGATGCAGAATGGAAGAGAGAGAAAACAAAAATGTCAAGTCATCTATGTGTGTGGTGGTAATTGTAGACGCCGGCCCCCAAAAGTTGGTTGTCACCTCCATCGCCCTTTTTGCCGTAGTGTCATTTCATGTCTCAGCCAGCTCATTCCCAGCAAAGGGGATCTGATGTCAGCTGTCTGTCCTGTCACCAAATTTTGATGCCTAGTGAGTGATTTAATCCAATAGCATCTTAGATTCTTGGGGGGGGAATAAATATGAGAGTCGCCTGTCCGGGTTTCACACACCGCACCTCAATAGCAGCTGGGGGGGAAAAAGGAAGAAAAAAAAAGGAAAAAAAACCTCCCAGGGTGCTCTCACACAGCCCGCCAATACTAAACTGCACTAGCAGCAACCAATGGTACACGCGAGAGGACTCTATGCAGCATGGGAAGGCAAAAAAAAAAAAGAAGACAGCAAACAACCCCGGGAAAAAAAAAAAGACCTCGTCCCAATATGTGATATCCGTAACAGTTTAGCCCGTCCATCCAAGCCATAATGAACCAACCTCCATGGTGTCCCAGCCCCAGACATTGACGCCCTTCTCCACTCGAAGAAGAGAAGACAATCAAATGCCCGAACAAATAAAGAAAGACAAACAATACCGCCCATGGCAAACTAAAGCAGCCCTTCCCCCCTCTTTCGACGACCCGCCCATGATGAATTTTTATCTAGGAGAGGGAGCAGAGAAAGGGGGTGGGCGGCAGGAGGGCTTCACTTAGCGTTGGAAAGCCAGTGAAAGCCCATGTGCGTTGTCGCCGAGTGCTGTGTGTCCCCGTCCTCGTAGCTGCCGTCATCCTTGCGAAGATGGAAAGATGGTGAAATAACTTCACGACGTGATCATGTCCAGTGCGTATCGGGGGTCTGGTCGGCAAAGAACATGCTCAATCTCGGTAGGGTCAAAGACGCCCTCAAAGATGTCCATGTCGGTAGGGCCGTTACCACCAGAGCCAAGGGGCATCTTTGGCTTCGACATGCCGCTGCTCTTTTGGTCCTTCTTCCGCATCTCTTCGTGGATCAGGCGAGTCGTGCTCTGTGCGGGATCCTCAAAGACGAAAATGACATATGAGAACTGACCGCGGAGGTCGGGATCAAAGAGGAAGATGTCCCGCCAAATCTCGGCGAGTTCCTTGGGTGGGTTGCGGTAGCCATTGCCGAGGCCAAAGTCGCCAATCACGACTCGATCGTAGTTGTTGTATAGGCAAATCCGAAGGGCGCCGCGGATTTTTTCTCTAATCATGTCTCTCTCTGCCGAAAAGGAATATTTGGTCCCATTCTCTGTGAGTTTGGGCCATCTTGTTGGGGCGACAGAAATGACTGGCAAATCGTACCAGCGATCGAGCTGTTCGTACCGCTCGTGAGGTCCACGGCAAACAACCACCGAGTCAGAGAGAATGCCCCCAGGAGTGGGAATTGGATAGTGGGACACCTCTCCCACCGTCGGCCATGGAGTGCTCAACGTAGCCGAGAGGTTGCTTCGTCGGCAAAGCCTCTCCTCGTAGCCGGAGCAGCCAGTCTCCCAGTCTCCCCCAGGGCGACGCTCATTGGCAGCGCAGATGAAGGGAATCCGAATTCTCGGACCCCCTGCTGCCTCACTAGACTCACTATCCATGGCGGCATAGTAGATGGCTCTCATGACGGGATCGCCATATTCTACTCGAAACACCGGAGGACGAGTAGTCGCCTTCCGGCGGGGGATATCAAGCTGCACCGTAGGTTGCCGGTAGAGGATAGAGTATGGAGGAAACACCTCTGAGTATTTGGCCTTGACAAGAGGTATGAAGTTCCTCTTGGTGTCGGCTGCCACGTCCGACGGCCTTACTTTGCTAGATCTAGAAGTCGGAGCCATGTTGGAGACTCTTTTGTTGAATAGAAAAGAGAAACTGAATGAATAGAATGTGGTGAAGGAGACGTCGACAGATTAGAAAGAAGGAATGCGTGAGTTAAATAAGAAGAGCTGGGGGGGGGACACTTGTTGTTTTGAATCCCGAGAAAGTAAGCCAGTCAGCAGGGCGGGTGAAGTGCATTTATATCATTGTCTCGGCCTGATATAAATGCTTTTTTTCTTTCTTTTTTTTTGCTCCCCTTGTTTCTTCCTCTTCAAGCCAGGTTACCAATCAGGCGGGCAGTCATTCAGAAGCGAAGGCTCTTCGAGAGGGTGAAGCGAGGTGTAGGGATTGCAGTGAATTGTACGACCCAATATGTCCAGAATCTGAACCACATGTTTAGAACAAAAGCCAACGGCAGGCGAGCAAGCAGGGTCAGCAGGAACAATCAAGAGGCTAGTGATCTTTAAGTTGCAAAAGAGAGTGTCAAGCATCGCTTGACGGACTATCAGGACCGCAAAGGGGGGCAAGATGATGTCTTGCCGGCAAGACAGGAATTCATACCGGGACCCACGAGGGCGCCGGCAGCCAAGTTGGCGGGACATGCTTGTACATGGAGGGGTGGTATAGCCCAGGACTGGCCAAGAAGCTCTTGATTCGCGTACTGCGAGATCTCAGAGGCAGGTCGAGAGCCGAGGTCGAGCCAGGGCCGGGAAGACATAGTACGAGGTACCCCCCGTGGGTCTCTCAGACAGACAGGCAGACAGACAGACAGACAGACAAAGATGTACAGCGTTCATGGTTCATTACGGAGGTTCTGGCTTCACACTGGGTAGGGAGCTGGGTAGGGGGGAGGCCCTGGTGAGCGGAGCTGAGGCCGACCTATTCGACACGGCAAGAGCACATGCAAGCAGAGCACAGCGGGCGGAAGCAATGACGAGAGGCACTTGGTAACTGTTGCTTTTGGCATAGGCCGGAGTATTGTTGCGGACGCATGCGCATAAGATCTGTGATACCTCATCTCGCCCTGTTGAACCTTGCAAGGGTCTAGACTAGTCTGTGTCGGCGCAGGACATGGGCCAGGGGGGGTTCAAGGGCCGTTGGGGTCTGCGTGTACTCCGTACGAGCCCTCGTACATGCAGGTAGGTGGCAGATCTCGTGGGAGGCGGTACGAGGGGCACTCCCACGACAGGTACACGCTTGTATGCAGTACGGCGCACAGGCAGGTCTTTTTGTTCTCTTGTGCTGGGATTGCCCCGGCGGGCTCGAGGTTGGAGGCGGAAAGCGGCTGTGACTTGGCAGGCCAGCCATCCAGCCATGGTGGTCGCAGCGATTGCCCAATCCCATGGCACTCGCCAGGGATGGACATGATGGTTGACGACGGTGTCAGTCCGGGCGAGGAGGAAGGACTCGAGCTGAGACATGACGGCCAAGCTGGTTGGACAGCCGTTAGCCGGGACGCCACCTGCAGCGTAGGTACTCGTACGGCCCCAAGAGAGAGAGAGAGGCAATCTCGCGACCCGGCTTCTTCCAGACCTGGCGAGGAGAGAACAAGGCCAAAAGGACCGCAGTCGCCAGACAAGTGGAGGGTGCGAGTGGAACATGGCGCTTCTGGCGCCCATTCAGACAAGGCGCCCATCACTTGATGACAGGATAAGACAAAAAAGAAAAGGGAGATCAGGTGGGCGCGGCCCGCCAAGCCTGTAGGCGGCCCGAAGGCCCTTTGAGAGGCACCAAGCGGAAGCTTTGCATGACGATGCTGGATGTGAAGAGGGGAGAAGATGCGAGAGCAGAAGTTGAGGTCCTGTTGCGGTAATGGAAGTTGTCCAAGTGGATGTACCGGTACCTGCCTGGCACTAGAGACACGAGTCCCACACCGGCCAAGGTACTCCGGACTCCTGTTCTGGCAGAGAAAATACCTGCCAGTGAAGGGTGCCAACGTACAGCGGGTGCTAGGCGCCCAGATAAGGCAGTACCATGCACGATACCTGCAGCTGCTAGTGGCCGCAAGAGGGCAATAGTGTAGACTTGTAAGCTCCTCGTACTTGTACGTGCCAGGCTCTAACAGACGCTCGACGGCCCCTTTCTCTAGCGTTGCCGTGCCACTACTAGTATATATACCTTGCCCTGAATCCAATTGAGGTGCTTGCTAGTGGCAGTGTCAGCTACTTAGCCGTGGCAGATTGATATCAAATACTAATAATATTGATCCATTCAGCCTGAGTGCCTTGCGGGAGAGAGCCGAGCCAACACGACAGTGACAGGTAGCCTGGTAGATGCTATGCAGAGTTCGTTTGTAGTACCGAATCGTCGGACGACAAAGTACCAGATCATGTACCTGTACCTGTACCTGATCCTGCGCATCTGTGCTACCGCCCTCCACGAGTTCGCGAGCTCCAGGTGCCACAGAGCCCGCCTGCAGGCCCCTTCACCGCCTTGGCCCGCACACCAACGGCACAACTGTTTTTCCTTTTTCTGCCCGACCCCTGCTCACAGCTTTCAGCCAGCAAAAAGAAAGCAACCTCACAATCCTGCCCAGCGAGACAAGGAATGACAACCACCGGCATCTAGACCCAAGACAGTCTGTACGGCCATTGCGTTGCCTCTCCCTACCTAGCCCGGGGCCACACGTCATGAGACGCACCCAATTTCTGCCGCCTTGCTGAAGCTGCTGAGCTGTCATATCAGAAGAACATCATATCATGTCTCATCCGCTCAGCCTGCTTGCCAGACGATATCGGCCCTGCCGTCTTCCCTGCCGGCGAAGCTATTCGGTGCGCATCCCTGGCGACGACGGGCAGGGTCTTCGGGACATCAAGACGGTGGCAGACCTGAAAGAATGGCAGCCTGGACGCCTTGTCTCGGATGTCCAGCTTTGCGGCTGGGTTAGATCAGTGCGCAAAAGCTCTAGCGTGCGCTTCGTTGACATCACAGACGGCTCGTCAATGAGACCTGTGCAGGCCGTCGTGGACAAGAGCCTGGCCGCAGAGTACGTCAGCCCTCGTCCTGGCATCGTGGCGAGCAGCAGCAGCTGACAGCACGTCGTAGCATTCGCCCCGGTGCAGCCGTCCGCCTCACAGGCGTATGGCACAGTAGCTCCTCATCCTCTAAGCCACCGCCCAGCGTAGAATCTCAAGGAGGCAAGCTTGCCCGTAGCTCAGTGGCAGGCCAGTCAAGTTTGAGTGATGTGCATGAGCATGAGCATGAGCAAGAGGCTGCACCGACTACAGCTGAGCTACGGGTCAGCGAGGTGGAAGTTCTCGGCTCGTCCGACCCCCAAGTAAGGAAGGCCATGCTGTTGTGCAAAGAGGCCGCTCTTTGCTCCCCCCTTGGCTCGTGAAATCGGTCTGACGTTTCTCAAGACATATCCCATTCAGAACAAATATCAAACGCCAGAGAGCCTGCGTGCCATATCGCATCTCCGTCCGCGAACTCCCATCAACTCAACACTCCTTCGGCTGAGGTCAGATGCCATGGCCCTCCTGAGCCAATTCTTTTTCCAAGAACAATTTCAGCAAACCCACCCCCCAATCATCACCTCGTCAGATTGCGAGGGTGCCGGCGAAGCATTTACCGTCAAGAGCGGCGGAACGACCGAGTTCTTCAGAGACCCCAAGTACCTCACTGTCTCATCACAGCTGCATTTGGAGGCTCTAGCTCAAGCGCTGGGAAATGTTTGGACTCTATCACCGACGTTCCGGGCCGAGCAGAGTGACACCTCTCGCCATCTGAGCGAGTTTTATATGCTTGAAGCTGAAATGAGCTTCGTTCAAGACATGGATGAGGTCATGGACCTCGCTCAAAGGATGTTGGCGTCGCTTGCCAGCGGGCTCAAGCGGCGCAGTGCCGCCCAAGAACTCGAACAGCACCGGCTTGACTCCAGAGACCCGGCAGAACGCTTGGCGTTTGAAGACCTTGTAGATCCCAAGGAGCTGCAGCAGCGATGGAGGGGTCTGATGTCGCCCAAGAGATGGCCACGGGTGACGTACACGGAGGCCATTGAAATCCTGCAGCCTGTAGCCCACATGTTTGAACACAAGCCCGTATGGGGATCGGGACTCCAGTCGGAACATGAAAAGTATCTTGCTGAGAAAATCGGATACGACGAAGCGAGCGACGCGTTTCTGCCCATCTTCGTCACCCAGTACCCGCGGGAGATCAAGGCCTTCTACATGCTTCAGTCCGAGTTGCCGCCCTCCCAGGGGCCGACTGTCGACTGCTTCGACCTCCTGGTCCCCAATCTCGGAGAGCTTGCGGGAGGATCCATGAGGGAATACCGGCTTGCCCAACTCGAGGACAACATGCGCCTTCATGGCCTAGAGGTCCCGACGCAGCGGAGAGCCAGATCCAACGACATGGGGTGGTACCTAGATCTGAGACGCTGGGGCTGTCCTCCCCATGGAGGGTTCGGCCTTGGATTCGATCGCCTGCTGAGTTATCTCACTGGTGTACCCAACGTGCGCGACGTGGTGCCATTTCCGCGCCATTTCGAGCGCTGCGATTGCTAAATCCGGCTATCATTTCGACCTGGCGGCACATCAGCCTTTGTCACTCAGACAGGAGATTGCCCCGACGTCTCGGGAGATGGCAAGCAACCAGCCTGTTGTGTTCGTCAACGCCTGCCTACCTCGGACTGTTTCATTTCAGGCAAGCTTGCTCGCACGACAGCAGCAAACGGCGATGCGCGTCAGGGGACCGATTGCATGACGCAACGCCACGCCGTGATTAGGTTACACTGCGTATCCCAATCTTGAGGTTAAAGACGAGGAGGCTTGCGGGAAGCCGCATGTGCCATTGTTCTAGTCTCCTTTTACCGATTCTATATATACACGCAACACATGTATACACCACTCCTTCCATATAGATGTGCGTGCTCGCACACACACACACACACATACATGTACCTTACACGCGAGACGGGGATGCCGACACCGCCTATTTGAGAGAGAGCCGATGCGCCAACAGCGATTGGGTCCATTCCAGCGAGTGGTTTTCAGTCACGAATGGGGAAATTAGATCTTGTGCAACTTGTTCATCTGCGACAGTGGATGCGATTCTGCGGGAAAGCGATGAGGCTTTTGATCTAGCGGTGGGTGTTGGCCGAGCCAGCCTATTCTTTTTTCTCTGTTTTTTTTTCCTTGCGCTCAGCCCATGTATTACTTGTATGCCGCACAGATTGCCTGGTTCCAAGTGCGTGTCCTGATTTCACCAAAGGAGCGAACACGGTTTGGGGACAGTCACGCCGCCGCAGAAGCGCATCTTGCCGCATTGTTTTGGATTTGGAGATTCTAGCTTGGCGGGATTCCGTTGCAGCTATTCTGATGGATAGACGGGAGCAGTGGTATGAGTTTTTACAGTGCCACACGTTGTATTATATGAACGACCATGTTGGGTAGTTGTTGCGTAGAATGTTGTAGAGAAACAGCTGTTTTGGGAGACGGAATAGAAATACCCCCATCTTGTATACATGGCAGAACGATATCTCTAAAGGCGATTACTCGACTCAACCTGGCTAACGAGAGGCCATTCCTATTAGCATTTACACTGCGGGAGCTTGTCAACGGTAATGGCCTTGGGCCTTAACAGTTGTCCTCGATTCAGTTTCACTTGAGGAGGTTGCACTCACAATCTTGTGAACTTGATCAAGTTACAAACAGGCTCAACAAAGGGCTCAATAGCCTCACGGTAATCAAGTGCCATTGACACAATCGGACCCCCAGCTTTACGGATTCACAGCCCAGAGCCGAGGATGCTTGTCGACCTTGGGAGGGCTGCAGCCGATTCCGAGCCAGCTGGACAAGATCCATCGGCTCACTTTCAGCCCCAGCCTTTGCCCGCAACAACCATGAACAAGTTGCGACAACCAACGTGAGGCATCGGCTCTCACGGAAGCCTCGCCGCCTTTCGCAACACGCATCTTTATTAGCAGTCTTGCCGGGTAACCGAACAGGGCACAAAGAAGCGCCTCGCACAAGCAGCATCCGCTGCGGTTGTCGGCATCCGCAATAGCCGCTGTGGAGAAGGGGCCCAGCTCAGCAGCTAATCGCGAATATTACCAGCAGCAAGTTGAAGAAGGAATGGATGGATCCTGCGGCATGGCGGTGCCCATGCGGATTACGATTACGCCCCAAAGATGGAAACCAAGACGCCTCCTTGTGCTGCGACAGTTGCCGACACCCAGAGAAATGACGAGCAACAAAAGCACTCCGTACGTACAACGGGAAATGCGGTTCCTATGCAACTGCGAAAATGGTCGCGACAGGGGGGGGGCAGCGCTCATGTTGGAGGTTTGTCATCCCATTCCCCCTCAAGTGCTGATAAGACCCCCAGCAGTGCTAAACAAAGACGCTGCAGGCCCTCGGATATTAACAGCCAGGGCTGAAGAGAGGTTCGGTCCACGTCCGCTGACCCCCCCTCTCTTGGGGCCTTGATCTTTATTTTCCCGCTTGGTTTTTGGGGCGGAGAAGCGTCCGTGAGAACAATAGACCAGCGTTGGCGCACTGTACTAGCAAAGGCGTGGCGCGACGCTACGACGCCTCAGCAGCAGCATTCCAAAAGGGCAAAAGGGCAAAAGGAGGCGGCCAAAGAGCTTGTTGGCTCAGCTCAACGGTTGGACTGACAAGGGGGCGGGGGGCTGGTTCGCATACTTGTAAGCATAATCAACCATATCTTGACGAGGCCACATGGCAGCAAAACGGCGTGGGGCTAGCGGGCGAGGGAGAATGTCGTTGGTGCTTTTTTTGGCCTCGTCTCTTTTCTTTTCAGCCTGAAAGGAAAGGAAAGGGGAGAAGGAAGGATTCCCAGTCTGGGAGGATCCTCGAGCGTTCATCACCGTTGATGAATATGACAGCAAACAGGGGGCTGTTGACGATGCGGCTCTTTGTTCTCACCTCTCGCCTTGTGGGTATGTCCCAGGTCTTTGCGGTTAATAATCCGGTTGAGAATCCGAGGTACAAGCATACGCACTACCAGTGTTAGTCCGCTGGAGAAGATGGGAATCTTGGGAATGGAGGGGAAGCTGGAGGGTCGTGCCGTCAGAACCGTTGAAAAGCGCGGGTACGCTTGTGGGCACCCAGATAGACTTACTGTATCCATGTCGACCGATGGCCGTATGCTGAGCCCGACACTCTGGCATTGCTTCTTCTTCCCCTTTTGTCTTTCTGTTGGATTCAAGCTGCCTCAATCCCCCTTCACTGCTCTTCTTCTTACTTGCACCCCCTCCTTTATTTCATTCTTTTTTATTTCCCAT